>JAITYZ010003081.1:0-16972 GCA_027744595.1 Paronellides praefectus | reverse complement strand
GCAGTGTGATGACACATTTCTCTCTCATTTTATTATTCATCTTCAGCGTTTTAAGTGTCCATCAAAGCACAAAAAAGGATGATGATACCAATCATGCCAATAAAACGAATACTATTGATATTCTGGTCATTTTGTTGGAGCAGCAGTTTTCCATTCCATATCTCTCCTATATATATATATTTCTTTCTCTTCTCGTATAAATCCTCCAGCTCGAACTTACCAGTTAAAAGCTAATCATTTTCTCTTCTGGTGATCCGATACCATCAGCGTCATTTTCCCTTTTCCCATAATAGCACAAGAGTACACAGTGTGTACCATATACACACATAGAGCAGCGGAAGCAGTAGCAGAGCAGCAAGTGGCATTGTTGATCAAGTTCATACATTTTATTAGTAGCCGCGCACATAATGCACACTATACACAAATATATTTTTTCTCGGTAGTAGTAGTAGATATGGATAGATAAGTATTTTTTTATACTATGTACCACATCCCGGTGGAGAGCTTAATGGAGTCATTCAAGTGTGTAGGTGGATTTCCATTACATGTAGTTATTTCACGCATGCATGCATTACATTACATTACAACAACTACTTGTGCTAATACATTCTAAACATTTCAGCTCATCCATCCACTCTGCTTGATAATATACAAAGCTGAGCATTTCAGTCAGTCAGTGCACACACACAACCAATCTCCCTCAATTTCTCTCTCTCTCATCACTTGTTTAGAATAAAGAGAGGAGCAAGAGAAAAATGGTAATATGGCAAATTTCCACTATCTCTTCTTTTTTTTCTCATACAAGTACCAATACAGTGTATTGGCAATACACCCAACTTTTCTCTCTCTCTCTCTCTCTCTCTCGATAAGCTTCTCTGTAAAACAAAAGAAGCCATAGAATATTATATGTTGATGATGATGATTGAAACCAGTATAATATCAGTAGCCAAAGTATATATAAAAAAAAAGCTAGTCTAGTCATTTCACAACTACCATGCTTTTTTTGACTACCTTATTATTTTTTCCTGGAACATTCAACAAGCAACAAAAAGACAAGATACATAAAAAAATGAAAGCTTGTGTGTATGTAAGTGACATGCACGGAATAGAAATATATGTAGGTATGCATTAAAAACGTATATCGGACTCTATATCTCTGCGTATCTATCTTTCTCCACTCACGTCACTGCATCGCTCTTGTCTTTTACCCAACTCACCGTTTTTTTCCACTTTCTCATTTTTATTCTTCTTTCTTCGCCGTCTTGTTCATGAGAGCCACAACAAGTAATATCTCTACCGCTGCGCTGCTATTACTACAACCAAAATAGAATAATAATGACTAATTCTTCGGAGCAGGAGTATCTGTATGACAAGTTGAAAAACATGATTGTGAAGTACAAGTAACATGAACATGATCACATACAAAAAAAAAAGAAAGAAAAAAAGTTGTATAAATATATTTTTCCCTCCTGTTTTTGATTTAATATTTGAGATAAAGATGACTCCTTGTTTTTCGGATTGTATGGAAGAAATGGAAGAAAAGGACGAGTTATGATTAAAATATTTTATCTATCACAAGTTGCCTGCTGTATTATTATTTTTTTCTACTTGCGAAAATAGAAACTAAAGCTGCTGAAAAGGGAAATTGCATAGCTAATCGAGAAAAATAAATAGAAGGAGAGTTTTTTTGTCTGCTCAAAATTGCTGGATTGTCATGATGATGAATAACCTGAATTTATGAAAGATAGTGATCAACGTCGTAGTCAAAATCTCGTTCACATTGCCTAGTTTTGCTTGAAACAAAAAATGTGTATTTTAAGAAAAATTCATTCAACAAACTGAGGAACGCCACAACATCCTGGTATTATTAAGGTTTGTATGCTTCCGTTACCGTTTGAGATACAGCTTACAAGAAAAATTGAATGTAGTGCAAGTTGCTGCTGCTATTTTTTTTTATATAAATGAACATTATTTTGGTGTGTGTGTGTGTTGTGGAGTCCACAATGTGGACTGTTGTTATCGTTGGTTTCTTATGGGATTTGGGGAAAAAAACTGTCTACCTTTTCAGTAGCTAAGTAAACATGATAAAAGATAGACAATAATGATCCTAAAAGTAAATTATGACTGGCTATATATAAAAAGCGTTATTTTTCTTTTTTTTGGGAGCAATAATGCAAGAAGCTTACTGCTGCTGAAAGTACACATTATTTTTCATATCCCTCATTCATACTCGTGCCATTATAAAATATGACAATGACAACATAAAAAAAATTATATATATATTTTTAGGATATTTTTATTGGTGCCATATTTTCCAGCGTGGAAACAGCTGTTGCTGGTGATAAAAGCAGATGGTTAGGTAGACAAGTGCAGTGCAACAGAAAACAAAACGGCTAAAGTGACAAACATCATTTCATGCAATAAGTGGTCAAATTAGCCGGTAATCATACTTGTCGACAAGAAGGAAAAAACTATCATATTATTTCATGCATGCATATTGCATACTGAACAAGCTCATGCCTTGTACCTGTTGACAATTTTGTCAAAATTTATTTAGTGTGCTCTTTTTGTTCCATTGCCAAAAAAAAACTTTTTTTTGCCAAAATGTCTTCCTAAATTCTGCATTTGTCGTTAATGCATATTTTGTCGCTTCTGTGGTCTCTATCTATAACATAGACTCTATATGTTTTTTGTGGTGACAGTGAAGAGGATGATTGTGGTAGCATTCAATATATTGTGCTTGGTATGCAGTAGGAGTAAAGAATGTAGATATTACCAAAATTGTTATCCCTTTCGCCATTCACTCTGATCCCTCTCTCTGTTTTTTATCGAGTTTTTGTAGGAAGAAGAGCCTGTTGAGCTCTGAATAAAATAAGAGAATAGACATAAGTCCATAAGTGATAAATCTATTGGAAGGAATCTCGTAATAGCTTTTATTTGTCATTGTCGCAGCTTGTTACACATGTATGTATTTACCTATGAATACATTAAAATTGAGTATTTCCCTCTTCTTCTTTTAATGTTACAGGTTTATTTCTCTGCTTGCCATTTGCCCAAAATTGTATTAAAAGTACGTGTTTTTATTATTTGCACTAAATTGACTCATGTTTTTGTGTACACAAAATATTACCTATTAATAATAATATGTATTTGTGGTTATATCAAGCATTGTTCAGTTTTCACTGTCAAAAGACCTCTGTGATTGCAAATATACACCATATTATTATTATTTTATTACACACATCAGCAGCAAATACATTGGATTTTCTGCTAAAAAACATACTGGTTGGCTTATGTTGCTGTCGCTTCAAGGAAATTAATGTAGTGAAGGGGAGCAGCAGGGGGAATTGTGATAAATATTATGGATAGATAAAAGTAATGTTTTGATTGTTCCACATCCACAAAATTTCATTTCCCCCATAAAATGGAGATATAAACCAACCAGCTGTAAAAAAAAGGAATAATGTCAGATAAGTTATTAAAATATTTTAAGGATCGGTGCAACAGTAAAAGTAGTGCACGTAGGGGTATATTAAATAGGATATTATAAGATTGTAAGTTTTTACAGCAATTGAACAATAAATGTATTTATAGTTGTAATTTATCTTGACAACTATTATTTTTCTTTCTTCATATTTTAAAAACCAAATCACAATTCGCTCGCCTGTTAAATGTGTATAAAGTTTGAAAACTAAGCTGCAGAGAGAGAGAGAGGTCACTCCTACAGATGATCTCTTTTACTTTTGCAATACCAACTGGAAAAGATTAATTTTCTGTTCATCTATTTTTTCTTCCATTAAAATTTACGAATTGTGAAATAATTGTATAGGTATACTGTAGTTACTGTGTGTGTGTTTTGCACGTCATCATCACATCAACATAAGTTTTTTATATTTCTCGTTTCAAAAAAAGGATATGGGATTATAAATAGCAGTTGTTGCTGTTGTATTTGTTGTTGTATTGCAGTGGTAGAGCGGAATAAAATATCTAAAAAGGGAATGAAGAAATATTATTATTGCAGTAAATATGGGGAGGGGATAGAGTTCCCCGGAATGAAAATATCTTCATTTCATTCATTGCAATTCACCGGAATGGGATGAAAAGGAGAAGAAGAAAAAAATAGTTGAAAAAAAGAGCAGCAAAAATGGCAAAAAAAAGGAATGTTACAAGGTCGACTACTTTTGAGCTTTTTAAGACATGAGAGACCCCTCTAATGTCTGTTCACTGCTGCAACGTGGAAACATAAAGAGGTAGAGAGAGAGAGCAATAGTGAAAGAACCCAACACAAAAATCCATTCTGCTGATGCTCCTGTTGTGTGTGTTGAAGTTGTACAACCTTTCTGTAATTTGTAACAAGGAAATATTTTTTTTATAGTGCTGCTTCTCATTCGTTCTTGCACACTCTTACATATTTCATTACTTTTCTCATCATCATCTTCAATGCTCCTCACTCAAACTTGGTATTTTTTTTAAAGTTAGAGAGGAAGAGGAAGAGAAAGAGAGAGGGGAAAAACCAGGGGCACTAGAGACGGTGGAGATGGTGCCTTCTTCAGTTTCACGTGCTCTCTGGTGCTACTACAAATTTGCAGAAAGGGAAAAAAATAAAGGAAAAACAGGATCGAGGTAGAGGAAGAATGAAGGAAAAACGGGAGGCTGGTCATGATCATGATGGTGAGAAGAAGAAGAAAGGGAAAAACTGTAAAGCAATATAGACGAGAAAACTGTCAGAGAAAACGAGGGGCAGAGAGAAAGAGGATAAATATGTAACCTGATCAAGTACTGTTTTTTAACTGTTGTGCGTTGGTTCGTCTGATTCACCTAGTCTCTCTCTTTACGTAAGCCAACAACGCGGCACAAAACCCAAAATCAAAAGGGAACTTTAATGTACTCCGATATATCACCATTAATATGCCGTTTTATACCACTGCGGAAGTGTGAAGTCCTCATTAGAAAGAAGCATCACTATATATAATATATACTCTAAAGATGTACTACCTGTCCTGCATTCTCTCATCAATTTATCATGGTAGTATTATAATTATCATGATCATTATTACATCACTACTGGGAGTTATTTGAACAAGAACTAACTTTGGGCCTTTTTCCCCCTGTCATCTCCAACAAACTTTTGCTGATGTTTTGGTAAACCACACAGTTAAACTGATCAACAAACTTTCTTCTTACTTGGGATTACTCTACATTAGGTTAGATAAGCATAATGTATCATATCACGTTTAGTATTTATCATCAGTCAGTTCTGTTTTAGGTACACTGTGGTGTAGGTAGTTATTGCGGTTTCAAGAGCGTTTAGTTTTTAGTACACCCTTTTCATGTGAATTCATAGCAGCATTGATGGAAAATATATGTGTGTGTTACTTGCACAATAACTTAAATAGCCTTTCTAAGTTTCTCTCATTTCACAAGTAAATGCATACACACACAACACACACTTTCACGCAGTTTTCCTGTGGAGAAATAACTGGGGAAGCACAAGTATCAGTTTGCAGCTGTGTCTATTTGTATCGTAGAAGAAATAGGAATGGCACCACCTCCTCCTCCTCCCCCAGCAGAAGGTATTCATTTCATTTCACTCTTTGCAAACCTTATGTGTGATGGTAGAGTCTTTGCGGTTGTAGGGACTCGTCCAAAACCAGCAGACTCCCTTCTGTCTTCTTTCTTCTTTTTCATGATCATCATCATCACCACCACCTTCCTCATCCGATTTTCGCCCCATTTGCCAAACAACTACGTCAATTTATCCGGAGCGGAGAGAGGGAGTGCATCATGTAGTATGTAGTCAGGATAAATACTATGAAAGACTACACAGGCAGCACATCCTATAGAAAGTGAAATGTGACGAGAAAGGTAGTTAGTTTGGTGGGAAAGGATCTTATCTCACCAAAAGACACACTCTGCTGCTCTGTTGTATGAAAGATGGATGAATATTATGGTATTGTTGTAGAGCAGTGGACCCAAAGCCAATAAATAACGAAAAGCGGAACATGGGTGTGTATACGTAGTGCAGTGATGGTGGGTAGGTATAGGAACTTGTTTTTTTGGTACTCCCAAAATTATGGTGGTATAGTCCTTCTACTCTTCTCCTGTGATGGAAATTTAAAATTCCACTTATGGATAATGAGGATGAGAAATGATTACATTGTATACACCAGGGTGAGTGGATGTTATCCTGGTGGTCTGGCCTTTTCCAGCATCCCTCACTTTCGCATTCTCTCTCTCTCTCTCTTTCTCAACAAGAATATATTTTCCAACATTGACATGAATATAAGTTGACAAATGTGCAGTGAATTCAGTGGTGAATTTAGTGAATTCTCTCCATTTTGCAGAAGTACGACAAACAATTATGATGGTAAAGGTAATATCCGTGAAACGTAAATAAGCTTCATGCGCGTATACCTACATACATATAGCGTAATAAATTAGCCCATTGTTCTAGAATCCTTCATGCGGGTAGTACTTCAAGAGAAGCAGAAAAACGTTCATGTTCATCCTGCATTCAGCATCCAATATTTTACCACCTATCTGGTATAGATAGATATTTGCAAAAATTTGTCTAAATTTACAAAGAAAGTCAAAATGCTTTTGTCAATTACTAGTTTTTCTCTGACAGTATGATGGAGATGAAGTTTTCCAAATATAAAAAACACGTCACTTCAAATACTTTGTCTTTAAAAAAAATCAAAGACAGAATTCTTTTGATAAATTATTGCACATTATTATTCGCACATATAAAGACTGCATAATGGAGTCTGGCACATTTTTATTTCAAGTCAGGAGAGGTTTTTGCTCTCTTTCTGAAGATATGAAAGATCAAAGATTTTTGTCGAAGGGCCAATAAAATGCATAGTTATATAATCTCAATACATAGACAGCACGTGGAACTTGAAAATACGGGACTTCTGCACTATTTATACACCACGGGGAATGACCTTTTAAATTGATCAGTAGTAATAAAATACATGTTCACCTTTCCCCTACATCTTCACAAGACTCAATGAGGTTATCAATCCTGCAAATGACAATTAGAATAAATTATAGAATGACGTACACAATCCCAGGATGTTAAATAAAACAAACAAAGCTTTTAGTCAAACAATGTCACATAAATAATTCACATGATTAATTACATCAATCATTACTTTTATCTTGTGCCACGTGTAATTAAAAATTAAATCATTTCTCGTGAGCTGCATTGATAAATGTAGTGGAACATGAAAGGGAGGTGTTACATAAAAACCCCAATCAAAAGTGAAATAAGTTTAATGATTTATAAAAATAAGTTTCATGTCAAAAGAAGTATGCAAGTTGCTGTATGTTTTATTAACCAGAATGAAATTTTTTAAAGTTGGCTAAAAATTGGTTAAAATTACTTAAAGATTAGGTGACATGTCAAAAATGTCAATATAAATGGTTAGTTAAAAATCAAGGGATTATCGTGCGGACAGGGAGACAGACGTGGAAATCTTATAACAAAAGTAGTGACTTTTGGCTTCTGACGTATAATAATAATAATAATAATAATATTTATATCTAGTTTTCACTATCCTGTGAAAACAGAAGAGCGTGTATCTGCACAAAACAAGGTTTGTTGTTTGTCGCCTAAAGAGGGAAAGTAGGTTGAAGATGAGAAATGGAAAAAACAGTGAGGTGAGTCTAAAGCATACTTTCGGAGAGAAAAGCATCTGGGTGCACCAGCGGAAAATGCAAACATGGCCTCTCTCTCTCTCTCTCTCTTATCCTTTCTGTTTTTCTTGTCTACTTTGTTATGCAAATTGTTCATAAAAGAAGCAGGGAAAGAGGGCCGAAGAGTATGGAAAGATTTTTGACATATTTAAATTATGAAACACTTTAGACAATTTTTCGCATGCCTCTTTCTTCCTCTCTTTTTTCTTTTGATAAAAATGGAGTGTGGTGAAGTACCTGTGCATAAGGCAGCATGTAAAGCTACGTACGTCAAGCAGTGGTAGGAGTTACAAACCTACTCATATATCACGCATATACTTATGTATACACCTGCAATAAAAAATGAAATAATAATATATATATACGGGATTTTATAATATATACATACAATGAACACAACAATATCATCTTTGACTGTACTAACTACATATTAGGTATGTTGGTTGTTAGATTGCAGACCAGGTTGAAGTTGAGTATTCTTGAGCATATAGCTATGTGGCCTGGTGACATCAAAACAGAAATTGGATGGGTTTTTTTTTGTATGGAAAATGAGGATACATGAGAAATGACATGAAAGTTGAAAGGATTGCACGCATAAAAATTTACACAAAGATACCATCAAATAAAATATAGTGGGCTATAAGTACATGCTGGTATAAATATTGCCCGTATAATATTATTATAATGTTGGGTTGGTTGAAGTTTTTGAATTGGATAAACACCAAAGCTTATTGTGGAGCATAAAAAATATGGGAAATATTTAACTGCAAAATACGTTGATCTGCCTTGTTATGCTATCCAGTTTTTTTTTCTGGTTCTGTATTCACCGCACTTCATTGACACCCAATTCTTATTACACTTGTAAACAGCTAAGATTAAATTGAATCTATAAAAAATATATAAATTACATTGCAGTTATCGATTGTATCTGTATAGCAAAATAAACTATAAAGAAACTCGTTTAAAAAGTCAAAGCACTTTTCCCCACACGAAAATACCTGATATGGCACATTTATTGGAACGTTTAACTTTACAAATTTATACATATATTTTTCAAATAATGTTCCTAGTTTTTTATCGTGCCATATGTATTAAGTATGTATGTATGCTACATCTATCTTTGCTCTTCAAAAGCACTGCATAACATATTAATATATTCAATAATCTCACGACTATGATTTCAGTAGTGTATATCGCATTTCACTTTTTAAAAGCAAGATTCTCAATGTCGTTCTTTCTTTCTTTTTTGTCTTGTTTCAGATTAAATCTCTGGAGGATATGTACTTTATTTCATCGGAAGGAAAAGAAGCGTATTCATCTCTACATCTCTTTGGAAAGTACAAATAAACCGCTCCAATAATTACGAAACATCCTTTCACTCAGGAACCAAAGAAAATACTACGCATTCTGGAGAGAATAAAAAAACACATACACACACACAGACGAGAGCTACAAGAAAAATATGGATAAAGGATCATTACCACTGCTTGCTTTAAAGAAAATCTTAAATGATAATGATAACACGAGAGTTCTAATCAAATCACAAAATGGTTATATGTATCTCACTGAGCCAACCGATAAAACTGACGCATTTTATTGCCATCCTTTTTTTCTCTCAAAGAAGCAACATGAAATGCTTCTGATCATTTATTTCCCCAAATGTCTTCTGTCCTGAGAACAGCCCAATTTGTACAAGAAAGTGAAAGCATAGCGTGTTCCAAGTAAACGTTTATATTATTATCCTTTTCTGCTGCCTTGCTAGGGTTTTGTGTTTCTGCTGCTCTAGAAAGAAAGTAGGTAGGGAACCAGATAAAAGCGAAGAAAGAAGATCCACATAGGTATACCTACTTACATACTACACAAGTAGACAATGCGTGCAAGCCTGCCACCAATACTTATATAAACCGTAACGTAACCTAGCTTTCTCTCCGTCTCCTTCTTCCAAGAAGACTACTCTTGTGGTGAGTTGTTGCCTGACTTACTGATATGTAAGTAGAAGGAAAAACATTACATGTTAATACAAGCAGTATAAGTAGAATAGATAGTGATAGTGTTGTGACTCCCACGCATTCCATTGAGAGTCACAAAATATATAAAATACTTATAAACCACCACCACCAGCCCACCTCACTTTTCCTTTGTTTTCCTGCTAAAAACAGAACGTCAAAAAACGGGAGGACAAACAATGTAAACGGAATAAAGATTAATTTCCTTTGAAATAGGTCCCTTATTTCCTTTTCTCGCCACTATACCACACAGTGTCGGTAGAGTTGTCCTCTCTCTCTTCTCATTCTCCCTACTTGTTTATTTTCTCGTTTTGGACGAAAGTAATCACGCCCGTGCAAATTCACCTGTCCCATTCTCTTGCTCTGAAAGCCTCTACGGGCGAGAAATCTAAGAATAATAATAATAATAATAATAATAATAAGTTATTTCACTACATCTTGTGACCCAATAACAAAATATGTTCTAGCAAATTCTGAGACAAATAGACATAGATTTTTTTGGCTTATTGTTTCCAGGGATTTGTTTTTTATATATTTCTCAAACTGTTTCGCTTCAGGGATAGTCTGCAGGTTATTCTATTACCTTAGTGATAACATCATCTTGGACTAAATTTTTATATACCAATAATTATGATCAGTTAGAAAAATAAAAGGATGTTTTTCTTTCCACTTGCCCCTCAGCAGTAACAAATCATATACATGACTATGATGACTTTGTGGATGACCACAAATGATCATTAAAATAGGTCAAGTAGAGAAAATCTAAAAAAAAACGAACAAAACTCAAGTAAAATATGAAGCGGAAGAATGACGCGTTATCAGAATCAAGTACATATATACAAAACATATATAACTTCTTTACTGAAAAACGCGCATAAGGTGTAGTATATATTTAGTTTGTGGAATTTTACTACAAAAACCAACCGTGAAGAAATAGATCCTCTTTTATTGTTTCGCTATTGTTAAGGACGTCTTGAGCGAAACAAAAGTCAAACTTTCGTCACATCGCATCACACACAGAGACACAAAGTTGCTGGAGTAAGCCTATAAAAAAAAGACTGACTGAGTGAGTGGAGAAAACAAGGCCTCACTACTTTGCTACCTACTTCTCTGGAAAAAATCTTGATCCAACAGGGAAACTCCCAAAGAGACCTGATTAAATTGAAAGAAAAGATATAGACCTCTTGTTCGTGGCCTACCAAAATACAAGTTATAAGACCACTTTTCCATACTATTATTATTATTTTTTCCTGATTCTTCTTCTTCTGCTGCTGCTGCTGCTCCTTCACAGATAAAAGTTGTGGTAAAGTGCATATTGTTATATATACAGTTGTTAGGAAGACACACAGGTTCTTTTAGTCAAGTAGTAAAAAAAGTCTCCATGTTGTAAAGTAAAGGATGAAAGTTGACATCATCATTGATTTCTTGTACTACTGGTAATCTTGTGGGCGATGTTAATAAAAATATAAATAGATATATTGGAATATATATACATGTTGTTCAAGTGTGTAGATGATGGAAAAGTTGGAGATGATGATGATATGATGATGATGGTGACGTGAAAGGAGAAGATGATGAAGATGACAATGGTAGAAAAAGGTCAAACATTTCGTAGGTGTTTTACACAAGTTGCTCTTTAGACACACACAAGTCAAGTTAAGCAGTTTATTAATAGCAGTTTTAGTTGTAGTTGTAAATCTAACACCCGTTGTGTACCACCACATAATAATATATTACATTTAATCCTGTACACTAAACCACCAAAGTTATGCAGTAAATCCACAGAAAAAAACTCATTTGGACCAGGAAAAAAGGATGAGAAACAAAAGAAGCAAAATAAATTACTTATCTGTGATGATGATGGTGGTGGTAGTAGAAAAGATGTCAAGAAAACCAGTGATTTTATTTTCGTTTCTAGAGATGGTATTATTTGTACTTGGTTGTTAGAATAACACTGGTGAGCATAGTATACATGATACATGCATGAAAGTATACTGTTGCCTTTGTTGATGATGGTGATAATGACGATGACAATGAGGATGGAGGGCATGGATGACGAAGGTCTACGAAATGGTTGTGACAGTGTTTTACTACAATTACCATCACCGGTGCTGCTCTACTCCTGCTCGTGTTCATGTTGAGAGGAGAAACCACAAGGAAAGGCAGTTGTGGCCGAGCCAGTTTCACTTCATCATTATTATTTGAGATTCACTCGGAAAAAGTGGAGTTGGCAAGGTGAAAAAAAGCCTAGACTACACACGACTACTTCTACTAACTTCACATTTATTTAGACAATCCAGTTTGGCCACTATCGCATCTCTCTGCTGCTACTGCTCCTGTCAACAAACGTCAGCTAGACAGACAGAAAGAAGAACAATTTGAAAAGAAAAGTTGGACCAGACCAAAAAACAGAGAGAAAAGGAAACACCGAGACACTATTTTTCGTTCTTCGTCTTTCCAAACTCTCTCACACCAACAACAACGAAAAACAGTTGCAACGTCAACAGTCAACACACGGCACACCATTTTTTCTTATTGCACAAACAAACACACCAAGGCATTGATGTAGTATAATAATAATAAGGTATATACATAAAAGAAGGTCACACAGAGAGAGAGAGAGAGATGTGAAAATACTGAACAGTTATTGTACCTGACTCACTCACTTTGGCTTTTGTGTCTTTTTATCCCCTTCTCTATCTCTCGGAGAGTGGCGTGTGCGTTGTGGCCTGTTGTGTCTCAATTTATTTATTTAATTGTTCTTTTTATTATCTGATGACCTGCACACTGACACATGTGTTACCTGTTATATGTGTGCTATCGTGAATTGGATATTGGTGGTGGTGATATAACATGTGTTGTTTGTGGCGTTATAGAAAGTGACCTAAAAAGGGAGAAGCAAAAAGAAAATCAACTTACTTTACACACTTACCCCTTTCATTAAAGCCAGGCTATAGGGGAAAAACAAATAAATTAGGGAATATTACTTTGTCTTGTGATTGTTACATAACACTACACTCAAATAAAGTATTTATGATATGTATACTGTATATTAGTCTAGTACTAGGCGCAAAATTGGAGTCCAATAAAATAAATATGTAATTTATCGGGCAATAGTAGCGCAACTCCCATTGATTATTAGATTCAGCGGAATCGTAGAAAGGGATGCCGATGAAATCAAACATTTCGGGAAATTAATTTCTAAAAGTGTCGATTTTCTCAGTATTTACTATAGTTACTTTTATTACAGTAGAAGATTCATGTTAAAAAATGGTTCAAGACTCTGACTGGAGTCACGTCAGCCGTGTGTATTCTAATGAGCAATCCTTACTGTTTTTTATATCCCCCCCCTTCACAGAACAATATAGAGCTTGCTGTGGGTATAATTTCAAAGAAAAAAAACGGAAATCACTTAAAACCAAAGTATTTTCCAAGTGCATGAAATATAGGGCATTTCAAAGAAAAGGATTATTTTGTTGAACAAATGAAAATCAAATATGTTTTTAAAGCAAGACGACTACACGATTCTTATTTTTCTCTTTCATCTTGAAAGACATTTGCCTTTCATACATTAATTGGTCCCCTGTTTGCGTGCGCATTTCGCATAAGACCTTGTACTAGACTGAAATAAAGCCTCAAAGTATTAAGTATATTCAAAAGGAAGAGAGTTAAATCCTCATATCAAACTTAATGAAATGAATAAATTAAATGACGATTACGGTCTTCGCGGTCCACAACTTAACAAGGGATTCTGCCCAAATGATCGTGAACTTGCGTTGCGAGCCAAGTAAGATTAAAGAAATTACGAAACAACAAACAAAACAAAAATGCAGTCGACCGTCTCGTTTGTAGTAATTGGCCATTTCCTTTCTTTATTTTGTGTTCCGTGTAGACTACAAACTGGCTGGTCCATCAAAACATGCCAGTTCAGCCAATACCCGAAACCACAACCGCTCTCCGAGCGAGAGCAACAGATTATCGTGTCTGTTGTCAAAAAAGCGGAGGAGATGGAAATGGTCGAGCAGAGAAGAGTGGGGTAAGTACATTAAAGTTTATGTGGTGCCTTTATTACTATTGTTATCATTAATTATGAGGTGCTGCTATATATAGCTGCATTTTATTATTATTATTATTATTACTGCTAAAATCTGCCCCTATTTCAATATCATAAGCTGCATTACAAGTTTCTAAGAATTTAAGTATAATGAAATTCATTAAATACAATCCTTTTGGCAAATTAGTATGTTTGTCCGTCCAATTATTCAACAAATAAACATTTGCGTCACTGCTGCTTGTCTTCTTCATTTGCTTTGTGAACTTACAAAGAAGATATACTATAACATAGTCCACTCCTTCTAGCATTTCAACAAGCTAATTAAGGTACATGGACAATTATGTAGTAATATGGTCTAAATAATATTATGCATGTGAAGTGAAGCAGATTTTTAGGAAAAGGTAAATATTAACAGACAACCATACCATTTAAATTCAAAAAGGGGGAAAAATTATGTTTTTTAATTTGAATACTAAAATGTAAATCCAAACCAAATCGACAAAATTTCACCAGAAAATTATCAGACAGGAGATAATAATGTGGATCACCACCAGTGAATCTCGGACACTGTTAAATTTATTTTTGTTTACAATTTTTCTATTTTGCAATCGGATTGAGTCAGTACTATTGACTATTTTTGTCCTGGGTGGTGGCTGTCACTTATGGAAAGTTATTTTTATAGTTTTGTATATTTGGTTGCAGCGGGCCTTCCTTTTGGAAAACATATTTGGTTTTGAAATGTCGTGGGTGTATTTGCTTTGAATTTGGTTGGATGCTTGGGGCCTCTGTTGTGTCTGCTACGGGAAGTCGAAAAGATTATTTTTTTTCGAAAGATGTTAAAACTTCATAAAAAATATCTATTGATAAAAATTTCTCTTTGCACACAAGGTAATATCCATCTACGTAGCTATAACAAATGGGTTATAAATATAAATTCCCTTAAGTTTGTAAATAACAAAATGAATTGTTTACTTAAAAGTAATATTTATTCTAAATCTTATAAGATGACTAAATATAATTGCGCACATTATTCATCATCATTATTATAATCATAACTTTCGACCTTATTTGCTTTGCTCTTTTTTCGTCGACGAGGAAACAACCAAAAGAACAACATACGCTTTATATGTGTACTTATTTATGCTCTTTTTATCATTATTATATTTACATGCCACATGCCTTTTTTGTTCCCATCCTTTTCCACGCGCCTGTCCTCAGCTCGTTTCCTATTCCGAGAATTTCCCTTTTATGTATTCCCATCCAATTTCTATTTTTTCCTCGTCTACATTCTACATAATAATCATGATTACAAAAGGAGAGAGAGAGAATTTTCACTTCCTGCTGGCTTACAATTTCACTATTATACATACAGTCCGATTAAAAAATAAAGAGCCAAGCTGGGTAGTAAACTAGGTAAGTTGAGTTTACACAGAAAAGTTGAAGTATTTTTAAATACTTTTTTCTCCCCTTTATCCCTTTGAACTAAATAGGGCTTTAATGGGCATACAGGGTCTAAATTCTAAATGTACATCCATCAACATCATCATCATCAAACGTATTCCTCTTTTTTATATGCCATCTTCCCTGCTTGCTCATTTATTCACTTTATTTGCTAATTACACATGTGTGTTCATAAACATTAATATTAATAGCATGTTATTTTTATTTGAGAATTATATACCTATTTCCAAAAGTTCATAATAATATATATGAGAAATCGGCTAATTGCTTTTCGTTTTGAATAAAAAAAATAAAAATAAATATTCTTTCTCCCTTCCTTCTCCTTCTCTACTCGGCTCATTAAAATTTATTTGCCTCTGGACAAAAAAAAAGAAAGCAGAGCATCAAGCAGATGTATTCTTATTACTTATCAGACACACATATGTGAACCTATGTAAACCGTTAAAAAACTAAGTGATTGTTAAGCTAATAGAAGTAAAATGGCTAATGGCAAATTGCAAAAGTGAGCAAAAAATGTGCTGATTTCTTTTCTTGGAAAACTTGAAGACTTCAACTTGAAGTGGAGAAAAAAAGTTTATCTATTTGTGAGAGTGTCAGTATATATCTGCTTATGTGTGTTTTTTTAATAAGATTTTTTTTAAAGTAGGTTGAGCATGTAATAGAGAGAGTAAATACAACACAACCATAGTATATTATTTAGAAAGTCAAACTTTCTTTTTGACTGTTCTAGCTAAACTTGTAGAAGAGCAGAGAAAATGTTGACATGTATTGTATGGTTGGTGATGATGTAGGTACAAAAACTCTGCTTTCACTTTAATGGACATAAACACATTCACAAAGAAAATTGTGATGGTGAAAGATGAGTATGCTGATAGGTTGTTAATATCCTGATAAAATAATAAGCAAACTTTTGTTGTCGTTTTTGTTTTGAAATTTTGTTTGGATCTTCCTGAAAAGAAAAGGGATTTCCTCATGATTATGTCAAAATTAGGAAGGACGTGAGCGTCAAGCTATGAGTTGCTGAGAATGAGGAGGAGAGATTCTTCTTTTCAGCTGAAAAATAATACGGAGCTTATTGGAAACTTTGTACAAAAAAACAAAGTTGTCTTGATGTTTGGAGTTTTGTCGTGGCAACAACAAAAAACACAAAATAAAATAAATGTCAAAACATGCCTGTCTTTTCATGCACTGCTTTGTCATGTTTGTAAAGCATAAAATATGGCTGTGCAGCAGGAGATCACAAACATTATTCATTTTTCTATATGGACCTAAATTCATTCTTTTTAAAAGAATTCAGAATTCAAAGCAAGATATTATATTTTTTTACTTGAGATGAAACGAAACAGGATATAATATATAGGAGTAAGGAAAAGGGAAAAGATTTATTGAACTCATAAATATATATTATATATTTTTTATTGTGGCTCCACCTACAATAATTTGTTTAGAAAGGGTACTTCAAAAAAAATCTCCAGATGGATGTTCATTTCATAAACGTTGAGCATCATCTTCAACTTGTCCAAAAAACACACCAAACAATAAGTTTTTTTTGAGTAGATAAATAAATAAACTAGGCCGAGTAAGCCCGGAAAAAGAAACTACCGAAAGTGTGATGAAAATATAAATCGATTCGAACGATTCATATAATAACATAATTTTATGCAAATTAGGCAAATTAGTGCACTAATTAGCAAAAACGAATTGCATATTCGTAATCAGCGTGTCAAATTACATCCATTTATGCAAAAAC
>JAITYZ010003080.1:0-10859 GCA_027744595.1 Paronellides praefectus | reverse complement strand
GCTAGAGCCAATTATTCTATGCATTTTCATCTTTTTTATATGATGACTACTGATCCAGAGCTTTTGGTTACAAGCTTGTTACATAAAATGACGACGTTTGAGACCCTGTTATATTTGCATATTTTGCATATTCTTCATGTTTCTTGCATATTGCATATGCATGCATTTTTAACCATATTTGTGCATTTAATTACTTAAGTAATCATATTGGTCACAATTTTTACACGACCTAGTAACATACCAGTTTGAATATCAATACTAACGCATGATTTTGAGGGCGATAATAGAGAAATAAAATATATTTCGTGCTACCACGAGTATAACGTTGGAAAATGTTTGTAAATATCTGCTGCTAAAAACACGTTTTGAGTGTTAACTAAACATAAATTCCATTTAATGATTAACTTTCATTGTATATTTATATTGTTGATGCTTCTAAGTGATTAAATGTCTAACATTGGATTTGTGAATGTAAAAATAGGTTGCATATTTTCGTGCATATTTTCCATGTTTTCTGTGCATATTTGCATACATATTTGAAGGGTTTAACGTGCATAAAATATTTGGCTCTAATAATAGCATATTGACGTTAAATTGTACAACTTTGGATAGCACAAACTAACACACATAAATTTAGTTACTGCACACAAAAATAACATTTTGCATTAATTGCTTGTTCCAATTTCAATATGAAGATTTTCAAATGTCTGGTATTTCTTGGGATGCTGTTTGTGGTCGCAATGGTAAAATCAAAATCAAAATATGTTTTTAAATTTTGATATATTTCTCAAACTTGAAAACTATTTGATTTTTCAGGAAGATGAAGAACAGGCACCAGTCAAGGCCACTAAAGGCTCACATACAGGAAGAGGTGGCTAAATTATCAAAGGCAGATACAACACAAAATATTAAATTTTGGACTTAAATCAACCAGATTTCAAGGTCCATCACATAGTAAATTAGTGCAATATAGTATAAATATAAATATATATAAAAATAATAAAAGTATATGAACTCAATGTTTATTTGTAATTGAAATTGATTTATATAAGTCATTAAAAAGTGACAACAATAAAAGCTGATTTCCAACCATAAGATTTTACACGATCATCCCATACAACATAACAGATCAAAATCATGTCCGAATCATTATCAACGCGAAACAATAAACATTAGTACATAAATATATCTGATCGAAGTCAAGTACAAAGTCTGTAACTGCATCAACAAAAGTGTCTGTTGATACATCCTCTAATTAAAACGATGCTTTTTCTTATTAAAAAATGCATTCCATTGATGAATACAATTCCATCTAACAGAGTTTTTATGAATTGTTGACAAATGTGTACAAATTTGAAACTTGGGTCTAGTTTTAGTTCCAGTTGCTGCTAGAATAAACCAATCTTGAAACAAATTTATTTAACAAAATTATAAAACATTTAAAAAATAAACTTACATAACATAACAGAACGCCTTTCCGAATCCGAAATAGTTAACAAATTGGCCTTGACAAATATCCATAATTGATGTATTTTTTAGTCCCTATTTTATTTTTAGTAACTTTTTATACCCATTTTTAGTGAATTTTTTCGAGAGATAATTTTTTAGAGTGAATGTAGTTAAAAACCTGCTGATCTTTTCCTGTAATTTTTGTATATGAGTACTTGACTGCACACGCCAAATAATGGAGCCATAATCCAGAATAGAGATCACAAACGAAGATACAAATATTTTTTATACATTCTCTGACATTAATCTTCTAAGACTATACATCCTACTCAATGCTGAGTTCATTTTAACCTCAACATGCGAAAAATGAGCCTTAAAAGTCATGCAGTTGTCAATTACAATGCCCATTACAATCATTTTTTAGAAAAGAAATAAACCATATTAAGGCAAGTATAGAATTTAAAAAAGTCTTCTCTTCTCTTTAACTTCTCTTCTTTAAAACTCTCAGAGGAAGCACTTTTGCGATCTTTCATGTGAATGCTAATCAATCAGTAAGACGATTCGAACAAGGATGTTAAACTTCCACGGCCACCCCTGTTTTGGACGGCTGGTGGAAGAAGTGGGATTAATGGCCGAAATGAATGTATTGTTTAAAAATGGAAGGAAATAATTGCAAATGCCTCATTCACTCAATGACGCACATATATTATTTTAAATAAAGTTAAAATCCAAATTCCCACACGAACTGAAGTTTCTATTAAGATGTTTTCATATTGCCCGTTTTACTTAATGACATCACTTTAACGCATGCAGTTTGTATTTTCTGCCATTTCGGCCATTAAAGCCACTCATAAAAGGGTGGATTAATCCAGTTTCGGCCATTATCCATCAGCCACTGGCCATAACTACCTTGTTTTCGACTGATATGTTACTCGATATAGTGATCAGCTATGGTCGTACTTCATTAAAATATTATCAAATGAATTTGTCGGCTAAATGTGAAAGCAGAAGACCACCCGAGGCGAGTGTTCCCTGAGGCAACATGATGAGTTTTCCCCCAAACATTTTTCCGAATGAGTACCTAGACAAAATATAAGACTTCCGTTTTTAGCACGTTTTTCACATTCGATAAATTAATTTGTCCTGTTGTCCTGCTCAGCCCAGCGGTATCCACCACGAAAAATAATGAAAATTACATTTCCCACGTGGACATTTCCTACATTTGTGTAAACCTTATCTCCAATCAAAACAACAATGTTCAAATGTCACACACAGCTTGAATCTTGTTTTCCCTTGAAAAATTGTAGGTGTAATTTTATGAATGTAGGTGGTTTGGTTTTGTCATGAGAAAATTCGTAATAATATGAACACATTCATTTTTGGAACTTCATCAGCACCGCGTTAAGAATACACGCAAAAAATGCAAAAAACTAGAAACACTCTTGGAGTGTTCTGTTTTCAGCCACGTTTACCAGTTGAGATTTTTTTGTGTGCAAAAAAATGTGACCAGAGAGGTACATAAAGTGGGAATGTATGGTGGTTGGAATATAGGGGTCTTTATGGTTTTCTCATAAGCACCAGCCCACACGCACTACACCACCAAAAGTGATTGTTATTGCGTTAACGTGTGTTCAAATGTCACACACAGCTTGAATCTTGTTTTCCCTTGAAAAATTGTAGGTGTAATTTTATGAATGTAGGTGGTTTGGTTTTGTCATAAGAAAATTCGTAATAATATGAACACAGTCATTTTTGGGACATTCATCAGCGCCGTGTTGAGAATACACGCAAAAAATGCAAAAAACTAGAAACACTCTTGGAGTGTTCTGTTTTCTGCCACGTTTACCAGTTGAGATTTTTTTGTGTGCAAAAAAATGTGACCAGAGAGGTACATAAAGTGGGAATGTATGGTGGTTGGAATACAGGAGTCTTTATGGTTTTCTCATAAGCACTAGCCCACACGCACTACACCACCAAAAGTGATTGTTATTGCGTTAACGTGTAATACGTGTACAATGGAAAAAGGGATTGATAAGTATTGTAAAGATACATATAAAAAACAGCGTGTCCACGGAAGAGGATGACTATAGGCAAGGTTTAATTGCAATTTTGTGTGTTGCCACCTGGTGTGTGATGTACTGCGGAAATCGTCCACGAAGAAGAAGAAAAAAAACTGAGAAAAAAATAAATGTGTTCTCTTTCGTGGGAAAGGTTGCACGTGCTCATCTCTCTCTCTGTGTGGCGGCGGCGGTGGTGAATTATTGTGAGTTCGGGTCCCTTTCTCATTCTATTCATTGCAATTCACCAGATTCTTCCTTTTTTGCCATTATTAGTCCCATTCCCACTCATTTTCACCTTCATAATAGCTTTATTTTACTTTCTCCTTCCCTTCTTGTTTGGTCTCGCGTGAGCTACGAGCAATTTCTAGACGATGATATCATGTTAAACGATGAAGAAAATTTTCACCACAAATTATGAACTATGGCTTTGTGTAAACACCAGAGAGAGAGAGAGAGATAGAGAGCATGAGGAATTCCTTATGGTATTCAAGGCAAAGCCAGTTAATTTGAAAATAAAGAGGAAATATGCAAATACAAAAAGAATTCTTAGTTCTCTGAACTTGTCCTCTGAATTGCTTTTGGTGGAGAAGAAAAAGAGAAGGCGCGTGGGTATTTATGTGGGGGGAGGCCCTCTCTCACATTCAAATAAATACACACCTTCACTTTTAATTTCCTTTTGCCAATTTTTCAAATTAACCGTGGGACACCAAACACTAAAGTTTCTTGCAAATGCTTATACAATTCTCCACTTTACTACGACGATACATTGTGCCAAAGGTAAATGTTTTTGATCAGCTCCCTTTTCCCATATCTTTTCCATATCTTTTCCACACTTCCACACACAAAGCCCCTTAAGTTTTCTTGCCCACAAAGTGTTTTCAACCGTAAAGTTCAAAACACCAAAAATTGAAATTCTTCACCAGAATACCTGTTATAAAAACCGTTTAAGAAAGTATATACCCAAATATAACTTCATACAAAAAATTGGTATTTCCCTTTTTAAGAAAAAGTTATGAGACATAAAATAAGTAGTTTTTTTAGAAAACAGGAGGAAAATAAGAATTCGAGCATCCGTTTTTGGTCGACTGCTTGTGACCTGCTCCCCCTGCTGCGCGAGTAGAAATTTCTGGGTTCACTCCATGTTATTTTGGCTTAGCTTTTTACTACAAAGTTGATTTGGTAAGAAAAGAGTGAGAAATGTGAGAAGCATTTCAAATCATCTTAAAAATAAACACTTTTTATTGAGAAGTCAGAAAAAATATCAGAAAGGTAGTTTGACAGTAGTGTTCGCTTAGTTTTTACTTTGTACCTCTCTATCCTCATGTCATGTACTTTTGCAAAGGGGAAAAAAACTTTCCATCTTTCTTTTTTCTTCTTCTTAATTTTCTGCTTGTACACATTCATCTGTCAAAGTCAGACGCACAAACAGAGTTTGTTGGGAAGTGCGATATTTTTGTAGGATACTCGGAGAAAAAAATAAAAACTAGTTTCATGATGATGAAGGGTACGGATATTTGGTAGTATGGGTGGGATAAGTGCAAAAATGGGATACTTTCTTGTTTTGTTGGGCATTTCAAAAGAATAGAGTGTGTCTATACACTTTTGAAGCTCAACTTTTTTTTACTCGCATGTTCTGCTGTTTGGCAACAGAGAAGCCCATTTTGAAAAAGGTGAGTGGATGAGTGGCCAAGAAGAAGAAAAAAAACTCGTGTGTGTTTTTTCATTCACCTCATGTTTTTTCACTTAAAACTTCATGAACTAGAAAAGAGTAAAAAAAACTGGTGGTGGATATATAGTATTCTTTGCCAGGTGCCATTCACACTTGACATGTGTTGCAAGTGTGTCGTCAAGAAAGGCAATTGATCCCAAATCCAATGAAAAATAGATGTATGAACAGTTCCTATAGTACCCAAGCTGCTGGTCAATGGTCTCTTGTGTAAAAAATAAAGTTAAAGTAAATTTTGAAATGTTGTACACCTTTGCTCGCATGTGATTCTTACAGAATTCCTGATTAACTTTTTTTTGATGATTTACAACTTTTTCATTTCAAAATGTTACCCTTTTCAATTTTGTATTGAAAACTTGTGCTTCCATGGCGATAGAAATACGTGTATAATATATTTCTTGCAACCATTTTTTTTCATTTTAAATTTGCGATTTAACAAATCATATTTCTCTGCCAGTTTGCCTTGTTTACACAGATTATTTACAAATTTTTCCTGGCATTATTCTCTTTTATCAACGTTGCTGTGGAAAATACAGGTAGATAAATAATGAAAGAGTTTGTCTAGCAAACCAAGAGAGTTCCATGAGAGAAGGATTGAGGTCAGGTGATAGGTGTTCCATTATTTTCCTAACTAACTTTCGTAATTTCTATTGGTTTGTGGTCTTTGCAGACTTGTGTCTGTCGATAAAGGAATACGATTAAAAATATAAAGTGTATTCACAACTGACTGCTGAGGACTGAGTAAACTTATGTTAAATGACAGTTTGTGAGTACGAGAATACACACTATTTTGTAGTTTCTGACTTGATAAATTTCATCCATGTCAATATTTTATTCCGGGTGAGTTGTTGGCAGAGTTGTAATAATGATAGAAATTTATCTGCTGACCACACTAAATTACACATGTCTTTCCAAACCCCCATTTAGTAAAACACTGCATCATGGCATGACACAGATACACATTGAAATTGTTTATATATATTTAAAGGTGGGTTGTCTTGTCAGTTCCAAAAATAACCAAAGTGAACAGGCAATCATGATGATGACGATTAGTAAAAGAGGATAGGTACGCTGGGATTTTTTGGCTGTATTCAAATTCTGGACAACAACAAGGATATATCCAATTTAAATGAAAAATGTGATTCAGTTAACCGACCTTTCTTTTTAAATGGATGGATGCCTTCGTGTGTGCATGTATGTAACATGGTGATGAGGATGACTGAACAACAAGTAAACTAAGAGAAAAGAAAGTCTAGGAGTAACTTGTGAGTAGGTTTAAAAATGGGATTTGCAGGCACAACATTTGCGCTGCATGGATATGTTATAATGTCATATATGCTCTTGTGATGTTTGCAATCAATGCAGAAGATCCTTAATGAGCCACTTTCTCTCTTATTTGCTGCTCATCTGATCACCATAATCATCTTCTTCACGGTTCAGCTCAATCCTTCTAAATATATCCCACTTTTGACTGTATCACTCGGGTAATTATACTTATTTTTCTTAGTGTACATGTCCAGGTATGTCTATTGGTAGCAGGAAAAACTATTCTGCTTCCTTGAAACAATTTTATTCGTTGAACAATCTGTAAATAAGCACTACATTCAGTTATGTTGGTTCAAATTGGAGGAAAGGGATTATAGTCTACATTCAACTTTTTGTACAAGTCCTATACTTTTCCTGTTGTTATCCAGGTAAGCTGGCAACATGGAAATGCCGTGTTCATCACGCTCTATTCATCTCATCCTACAGCTACAAACATACTCAGAGTAGCAGCAACTTTCAGGCAAGAGGATGTTGTCAAGTAGGATTTGCGTAAGAATCTGTAATATCCAATAAACATTGATGATCATGGAAAGAAAGAGAGAAAGAAAACTTTGAATTAAAAGTAAGAAGCTGCTGATGAGGTACATTAGGAAGAATGTATTGTCTATTCCTCCTTCAAAGTCACTCTGTATTCACCTACGTGTCCTTACATTCTCTTTCGACTTTCAGTTAATCTTTTATTATCCAGGTAAGCTGGCAACATGGAAATGCCGTGTTCATCACGCTCTATTCATCTCATCCTACAGCTACAAACATACTCAGAGTAGCAGCAACTTTTCAGGAAGAGGATGTTGTCAAGTAGGATTTGCGTAAGAATCTGTGATATCCAATAAACATTGATGATCATGGAAAGAAAGGGAGAAAGAAAACTTTGAATTAAAAGTAAGAAGCTGCTGATGAGGAGCATTAGGAAGAATGTATTGTCTATTCCTCCTTCAAAGTCACTCTGTATTCACCTACGTGTCCTTACATTCTCTTTCGACTTTCAGTTAATCTTTTATGCAAACACGGTTGTAGCTGCTTCAACTGATCAGCAGAAAGGAAAGAAATTGGAGAGGGAAGGGAAGCTGAAGCAGAGCAATTTACTTAAAGTCGCCGATATTCTACATTCCCATTCTTCTTAGTATGAAAATTTTGTCCCCAAAATTTCTATTCATATTATTATCAAAATAATAATCATGTATGCATGCCAATGTGGATGCTGTGTTGTAAAAAGATAATATTTTTACTCTCCTCACCGACAGCAGAGTCTACTTGACCAAATTAAGTACAGCGTGCATTCATGAGTCTCTCCCTGCAGACCATTATCCTAAATACACGATCAAATGGAAAAAGTAATACAGAGAAATTTTTTGGTAAAATTTCGTGATCTAATAAGCAAAGGAGTGGGAAAACGGGGAGCATGTTTCGTCGCATAATCTTATATAAAGCTTGGCTGACTGCTTGGCATCTTTTTTTTGTGTGCCCGTTGTGCTGTAAATGTTGCTGTGATGCTCCTGCTGCTGTTGATAAAACGGAACAAGTTCGAACCAAGTTTATCGTCATTAATCCCATTAGTGGCTCCTCTTCTGCCTCTCTCTTCCTTTGTCCTTTGAACAAGAGTTTTACCTCCATTTAATATATACGGAAAGAGTCTACCGAGAGAAAGGCCAACTTTTCCCAAAGGCGGTAGCAGAGAAAATGTTGAGAAGAGGAGCTGCTGCATAAACTTTCCCTTTTTTCGCTTTCTGCTTCCACATAAAAGTAGTTTCTTCCAGACCTCCGGTTAAATAATAAGTAGTACAGTTTGCCAAAAGCCCCCAAAGAGACTTTTGCTTTTGTGAGTGTGTGTGTTGGTGAAAGCACCCACGGCCATCATGTCCAACCGCCATGTGATCCTGCCTTTTTAACCCGCTTCGCTCCTTTACCTTTTTGTGCTTTTCCTCGCCCCTCTCCAACGACACACTCGGAGAGAATGTCTCATATATTCATTATGAAGCACAATGCCCGGATAATTCTTTAAGCGTTCAACCAGAAAGCAGAAAGGAGGCGGGAGCAGGTACAAATGATGACAGACACTCGCTTAGTCTCCATTTTCTGCTTTGTTGGTTCGATGCACCTGGATAATATTTGCATGAGACACTCAAGTAACCAGGAATTACGGAAAGAAGAACCTCTTCTCATCCCGATCATTATGGAAAATTAAAGTGACGGCGACATTTATGTTGATGACTAGTGGCCAGGGTACAGCTTTTAGCAATGGATCAGCTACCAGTTCACTCAGACTAAATATCATTTACTTTAATGCCATGTATCTTTGTTTCTCAACAGCAAATGAAAAGTGAGTTGGCTGAGCTTCTTTCATTATACAAACTCATATTTATATAGGCATATAGTTGCGTTTCCGGTTATCTGGCTCTACTTGTGATTCTTTTGCAAAGGGTTTTAGATAATCGGAACCATTATCTGTTAGCTAGACTGAATTAGACGGCACGGGTTTTTGAAGTCTCGAGGTAGCAGTGTTAATGCTGGGGGAAATATTTCGCCGAAAAATGTTGGCAAGCTCTTGGATTCTCCAAGTCATTTGCAATGCTGTTGTAGCTGTGAGAGTGCATGTTATTAAGTGCGCCTTCCCGGAGCTTTATGGATGCTACAAAGCGATTTATGGCTACAAGCAGTTTACTTTTACCCATACACTACCCGCCCTCCTAAAAATAACCTAAACGGGTTTTTGTTCTACTTTCCCCTTTCCATAAAATACTACACAAACAAACATAAACATTCATGAAGTTGGAACTTGGAAAGCAAATTTAGGGAAAAAAAACTAAATAAAAAAATAAGTAATAAAAATGAGCAACTCAAGTAGTAGCTTGCTATATGGATATTATACTTTTGACTACTCGCCTCAAAATTCATCCACACAACACAAGATACACAAAAACCATTTTATTTTCCAACCATTATTATTATCATTGTACTTTATAATAACTAACGTGGTTGCAAATTTATCTTGGTTATCTGAGTTATCATCATAGTTTAACTGGTTGTCGTGGTTTAGCAAAAACACCTTGATGCACTCTGTGAAGCTATTCAAAACGCAAAACCTCACCTTCCACCACCAAATAAAACAAACTTTGTTTCCCACAAAATCAACTTTTTCTTTACAAAAATTTTGTGAAAAGAGTTGAGATATTTTTAAAAAGATTAAAAACTGCATGGAAAAGCGAAAACTAAATAAGAGCAGATGCTATTATTATTAAGTCATTATTATAGTTTAGGAATACTAAAATTGTTAGATTTTAGTCTCGTCTAAAAAAATATAATCTGAGTCTGTTGACCATGTTCATTTAAAAGGTGGGCAACAAGCAAATAAACAAGTTTTCCGATTTCTAAATATGAATTTTTGCAGGTTATTTTTAACCTCTCTTGAAATTATGCTGAGCATAATTTTGACTGTTTATTTGCAAATATCCCTAGTCATTGATGTAGACATAATAAGGTGTAGTAGCGTAATAATTATAGAGTTTTTGCCACATGTTGTGTACTTCTCTCTGCAACAAAAGCAGCACATTTTCCAAGAAACCATTCCATGATTGTAAAGTAAGCACCTAATTATACTTTATAATAATGACTTAGCTTCCAGTTAACTTACACGCCTCGTATATTTATGAACAAAGTTGCAAGTTTTAGGCCATAATAGTAATAATCACCATCAACCAACTCGTAACAAGAAGAGAAGAAGAAGGGAATGAGTTGAAAAAAGGGGAAATGAAAGAAAAAGTAAATAAAAACAAAATTGTAAACTTTTTGCGCCTCGTTTCCATAGTGTGTAGGTAGGTACACATAAAATTAGGGAAAGTAGATTACATATGGCAGCAAACTATATGAACATTTTTTTTACAGGGAATTTCATAGCTGTCTAATTCATTCATCCTCTTCCACATTACCTGAATGAGCTGCTTTTATGCAAGAAAGTTAAAGACGGAGAAAAGAGAGAAAGTAAAAGACTTGTGGAAAGTGGCGATGGGCAAGTAACAAGTTTCTTCTCTTCATTTTTTTGGGCTCCGTCAAATCCCATCTGACTTGGTGTGCAAACAACATCGTAAGAATTCCTTTCTTAATGGATATAATTTTTTTAATAATTAATGTGAAAAGCGACTTCCATTTATGACATATAATGTAATTGTGTTACAGACACATTCATAGTGAAATTCAAATACACTTGTCTTCTTCCATCGTCTAGTTTGTACTTGATTAATAATTGCATAAAAAAGCACAAAATGTCAGCAGAGCAGAAATAGAAATTGAGTCGCAAAAAA
>JAITYZ010003079.1:0-10679 GCA_027744595.1 Paronellides praefectus | reverse complement strand
TGACCCAGTTTATCTTTGTCAAGGCAATTTTGAGAGGAACTTTCAAGACACTGCTTACTACCAAACCGGAGAAATAATTTAAGGTTTTTGTAATTTAAATGTACCTTGGAAAATGAAAGTACGTTTTCGCAATTCATGCGGCACAATAAATAAATGCGATAGGAATCTAATCCCATTATGTGTAATGCCAGTCAGTTTATTGCCAAATAAAACCTTGGCACAACAATTTTTATTCTCATAAACCAAAGATTTAATTATGCTATTTTGCCATACAAACATTATCAATGGAAAATTGTCTGTGAGCGAAAAGTGCCCAGGTAATTGAAGGTGTTTTCAAATTGTTGCGTGTTTAATGTAAAGTCAAGTAATAAAGATGAAAACTCAACTTGTAAAGCTCAACAGCTCATTTTCGCTTTCTTTTCAAAGCAGCAAATTTTTATAAATCAACAGAGCTTAGCAACCGAACTTGTCATATTTACATAAATATCGATTGAATTTTTTTTAAATGTATAGCTACAGATTGTACAAAATACTAGGTCTTCTTACACGGTATTCCACCAAAAATGGCGCATACTTTCTCACCTTTGATCAAACAAAGTGCGTCTTTGGCACATTCAAAAATCCTAAAGTCCAAATTTAAAAGAAACAACAATTTGCTATTAATATGGGCAATATTGTCATTGCTGAAAGTAGTTAAATATCGAAAGGAAGGCAGTTACAACAATGAATACTACATAGTTCTTCCATTCTACCTTTATGGGCTTATAACCATCTATGTGTCTATTCTGCGATGGTGCTCCCAATAAATTTGTCTGCTTCTCAATTCCTCACACGAGTATTTCTGGTACTTTGAAGGTATGCAAACCCCCATTAAAAATTTCGACTCACATCCTCAATGTCTACGTTTAGTTTTTTTCTATCTCAGTTACATTCATGACCAACCGTGATCAAAAGTCTGAAAAAATTTACGGGTTTTTGGAATATGTTTTTTTGCTGTTCTCCATAGCCTGGTTCATTGCAATTTTGTTCATGATATTACTTTGCATCGTTTATGATCCACGTGTAATCCTGTTTTTTGGCAGTCTGGTACCCCAAGCTTACTACTGCATTTTCCTGTTGTTGTATTAAGTATAATATACAATGTGCACTTGGTTTGGATAAAGATTACTGGGTACATACTTATGTTCCAAACTCATTAATCACAATACCTTGGGACATTGAATATTTCAAATTCATGTGTGTATTTACTGGCAGCAGCAAAACTGTTTTAATATACTAGGAAGCTTATTTCGAGGACATGCATCTACAATAATATTAGTTCAAAATGATATAATATCAAGCATACAGAATTCAAACTGTTGTTTATTTCACCAACACCAGAAATACAGGGCTACTTTCAATATCCATATATTATTTATTATACAGTGTAAACATTTTCCATGCACAGAAATACGTAAAAGTGTTGGGGTTTTTTATATATAAACGTAATAAAAAATCAAATGAAGGTCTTTGCCAATTGCTACTTGTTCATAAAAATAATGTCATAGGAAGTGATCAACAATGCTATTCAATCAAAGTATTACAGAAAGGGGTGTATACATTTACAGTTGTGACCCATTTTGGATTCCTTCTCAGAACCAATTTTATTCGCATTTGAATCTTCATGTTTAACACTCTTGTCTCCCACATTTGTTACGGAGTTATAAATTTTGAAGAAATTTACAAAGAACCAAGTAAATACGCTTGGCCAGTAAGAGAAGCCAAATCTTATATAAAAATAAATTCCAACATTTGCTTGTAGTATCTGCGCAAGTACTAACCTTTATATATTTTCACTACGTAAATTTCCTTAAACTAATAATGTATAGCTCCCGAATATACCGAGTACTCAGTCTGCTAACACGATATTCCACTAAATTTGGCGCATCCTTTATCAACTTCGATCAAACAAACTGCGTCTTCGTCACAACCAAGGATCCTAAAACTATTTCCAATATTTAAAAGAAACTACAACCTGGTCTTAATATGGTATATATTGTCATTATTGAAAATCATCATGTATCGACAAGAAGGCAACTGGAATAAATACTATCTAAGCTTTGCATTTTGCCTCTGTGGATTTATGACAATCTTGTGTGTGTCTATTCTGCGGTGGTGCTCCCACGACGTTTGTCTACTTTTAAATGCTTCACACGAGTATTTCTGGTATTTCGAACGTATGTAACCACGCCCACTAAATATAATCAATTCTATCGTGGTATTATTACCCTTGTTTAATATTAAAATCTGGTTTCTTTCTGTTTCAGGTACATTTATGACGAAACTAGATCGAAATTCTGAAAAAAATTACTGGTTTTTGGAAATGATAATTCACGTATTTTGCATTGCTTGGGCCATGGCACTCATGATGATGGGATTCCTCTGCATATATGACCCACGTGGAGTTCTGTTTCTGGCCAGTCTGATACCCCAATCCTATTACAGCTATTTTCCTGTTGGGTTATTGTTTGTGATGTACCATGTTCACTGTATCATTTCACTTGCTTGCAATTTGGCACTAACAACCACAGTGCTTTTGGTATATGTAGTCTACTATACAACGCTGTACACGATAGAATTTAAAGTCTGTTGTTGTCGATATAAAACAATCCCGAGCTTGAAACATGCACAAAATGTAAGACAAATGTACCGAGGTTTCCAAATACTCCATCAAAACATGATTTGTTTCTTGGGTCCTTACCTGGCTATTTGTCATTTTGGATTTACTGTGCAACCTGTGGTAATAAATTACGTGTTGGTTCGATATCTGGGGTAAATTGAAGCTAATGGCGAAAGGACCGTTGGTTATCGCATCTCCCTCTGTAGTAATAGTTTGGATGATAGTTTTGCAATTAGGAAAATATTGGTTTATTAAAGGGAATGGGTGCTTAAGGTCTTGGAAGCTACAAAATTGGGGAACTGACAGAGAAAACAAAATTATGAGAAAGTTTGAAAAATCATGTAAGCCCATTTTAATGTGTCATGGAAAGTTGTTTGAAATCAAAAGAGTTACGCAACTTGCTTACGTCAAGGGGATATTACGTTGGACACTTAAATCCATGTTGGCATTGAAAAGGGTGCAATAATCCATTTGGTAGAAATACATATATCCTTGCGCGTTTTAGTATAAATATGGAATTTACTAGGCACAAAAGTTGTATATAATTCGATAAATAACAAAATTCTAAATAACTTATTGATAACATGTTGGAGGGATATGTGCAAAAAATGTATCTACAAAAGTTATACTTAAATGTGATCAGATATTTTTGTTCTTGACCTGAATTAATCATATTATAAATAAAGATGTCACAAAAAGGTAGTATAGTCTAAATTTAATTCAATGCTTATTGTTTACCAGCAAAAAAACAATAATTCGATTCAAGCAGAATAACTGAAAGACTAATGGTGTGGATTTTGCTACAAAGTTGGATAACCCAAACTTTATTTTCAAAACAGGACAAGAGTCCAGAAATTTGAAAAGTTTTCGCCTCAACAGCTTATTCGTGTTGAGATGATAGGCTTTTCGTTTCAAACTTGTAATAAGCCGATACGATTCTTGGTTAAAATCTCCAAGAAAGCCAAACACTACCAAAATGGCGCACGCAGAATCCAATGCCGCCATCATAAAAAATAACTGTAGTGGAAGTGACGTTCCATTGTCTGTTTTATTCCCTTCGACAAGTATCACCATGGATCCGACCTCTGAAACTCCGCATGCCACAAGCATTATAAATAGAGTTGTTTTTATGGTCTCGTTAAAGTTATCCACGAGAAGCTGTAACTTCCTAAAATTGATCACTTCCACTGCAACATGTCTTTCGAGCAAATCTACATTCAAAACCAAAGCTGACATTCTATTCCCAACAATTTCTTGCAAACACTGTAAAGCAATGGAACCAATTAAAATCTCTAAAGTTAGACACAGAGAAGCTACAGATATTATTTGCCAGATAACAAAATTAACGGCAAATGTCATTAACATATGTACAGCTTTTAGTAAAATCAAAATTCCCGAATGAATTTCTGGTAAAAGGGCTTGAATAAAAAGTTTCCTGGTGAACCAAAGAGGGTTGATTGGTAGAGAGTCGTCCATCACACATGCCAAAGCCATGGCAACAGGAAATACCCAGATGCAGGTATATCTGATCAACTGACAAAACTGTTTTGTTGCCTTCATTTTCGACGTGACTTTGAAGTTAAAACCTGCGAATACAACAAAGCGTTAATATATTATCTTAATATTTCAACACTTTGGATTTTATAGAATCAGAAATAAGTGGTACCTTCCACGCAGTTGGATTCAGTGGAAATAACACCATTAATGAATGCAAGGAAGGTTTTAGGATCCTTGCCCCGATCGTGGTATCTTTCGCCGCATAAAAGGCAAGCTAAACCAGTAAGTGTGCACAAAATATTTCCCATCCTTCTTGTGTGCATGTTGGTCTGATCTTTCTTTTTTTGCTCCAACTTTGTGCTAACTATGCGAATCAGCATAACAATCGACAGTAAAAAGAGACACTTTGCCCGTCTGCTAAAGGCACGGGTTGCTTTTTCCGTGTTGTCCACTGTCTCGACACGCTTGTTGACTTTGTTCAGCATGAATAATTGCCCTGCCACTTTTGGGCAGTCTTGGTTGGCCTGGTGCAATATTGGCAGGAAATATTTTGAAATTTCCATTTTGTATTTACTTACACAAAGTACAATGTTAGCAGGGCAACCATAGCTTAAACAATGAGTACTAAATTTATGTAGTAGTCTAAAAGTTTTGTTTGCAATTAATTGTCTCGGAACTCATACATAAAAAAGGAGGAAGAGAGCGACTGTATTTGGAACAATAACAAGTCGTCCCACTTTGAAAGGAAGCAACGACCACTTAAGTAGAACATTTACACTTGTTATTTGTTATGCCTTATTTCTGAAAGCATCCAAAAGTTTATGAATATTATATGAAAATATAAACCATGTTTCTTGAAAATAAACGTTCCAATTTAGTGTTTTATTATTTGTTGTAACTTTATAATGTTTTGGATAGTTATATGTTCAGTATACGTGCCACGTGCCTACTTTTTTACCAATAAAATATCAATAATTCGATTAACGCAGAATATTTCGAAAATGTGTGGGATTATTTATTTATTGGACAAATTTGACCTTTAACTCGGGGTAAAAGTTCACAGTTTTCAAAATACTTACCCTGTTTTAACCGCTTGTTTATCTTGCTACGTTGTACAGTTCATGTATAAAAAGGCTAAGGAATACGTGGTCGTCTTTAGTCAAAATGTTTTAATTACACAGTCTAATAACTTTGTTGGAAAATAAATATTTACGATTTAGATATTCAAAGGAGGAAGAAAGCTTATTCATATTTGCATAATATTCGGCATAATACTTAATTTTGGTTGTATTTGTTTAAAGCCAATTATTTATCATAAATCTTTTCCTACAAGAAATTAAATCGGTCTAAGAAGGCAATCTACATATTCAACTGAGTGATAATAATTTATTGTTTTAAAGTTTTTGGTTAAAAACAAACTTAAGAATAAAACGTCACAGCAAATTCTCGAGAGGTGTGTTATGTGAGCGTATTGATTTGTTTCGAAGTTTTGTTATTGAAAGTGATTACTTTTGTACAAACAGTTTAATTATAGGTAAACCTATCCCATTTATACTATGGCATTGTGACATTATGGCATAGACGCTCCACGTCTTGACTTATATAGTATCTCAATTCCTACCAAAATTTCACGAAACTATAATTTAGCTTAATTATTTCAACATACATAATTAAAACATTGAAATGAAAATTCGTATTCCTAATCAAGTCTAATTCACTAAGTGTTTATTTCATGCTTGTCAATACATTTTAGGATACAACAAAAATTTGTATACTTTATTCAATCTTCTGGCAGAAAATTGGGAATTCAGAATTTTATTTGCTATTTGGCCAATCATGTCACTTCTTATTTTCGGTATAAAAAGTAAATTATTAAATTACATAAACTTCCAGTTCAAGATTTTAGTTTTAAAACTCAAAACTTTCAACGAATAAATATATAGACATTTAACATGTTAGTATTGTATTTTGTATCAACGGCTTTAATGATAAAGGAAAATATACAACACACAATTATTAGATCATTCGAGTGTATAATTTACAAAATGGTTGAATAAATATTATGTCTACATGTAAATTACAGTCGTGGCAAGTATACATACAAGTAATACAAAATGTTTGTATCAAGCAGTGCTGGCAAAAGCAAAATTGCTGTTTTGCTTTTTTGAAAGCAATAAAGCAAAAGTTTTTTGTCAAAAAAGCGCTTTTTTGACAGCACCCTCTATTTACGCCGCATGTATTTAACAAAACAGCAAAAAAGCAATAAAGCAATAAGCAAAACAGCATAATGCTTTAAAGCAAAAGTTTTTCCTAAAAAAAGCGCTTTTTTGCCAGCACTGGTATCAAGTAGTTGGCTTTTATAATGTTTATGCAAGTTTTAGGCTTAGCGTATATATGATTAGTAATCACTTACTAGTTACTTATTTACCAACAAAATATCAATAATTCGATTAACGCAGAATATTTCGAAAATGAGTGGGGTTGTTTTGGTTATAAAATTGGACAGGCCAAATTTGACCTTTAGCTCAGGGCAGGAGTAAAGAAACTTTACCAACTCCTGTTTTAATCCTTTACTTATTTTACTACGATTTACAGTTCTTTTTAAACCTGAAATAACCTTGGCCGATTCTTGATGAAATTCTCCAGGGAAGCTAAACACCACTAAAATGATAAGGGACGAATCCAGTGCACTGATCATAAAAAATAATTGGAGTGCAAGAGGTATACCAAGGCCAGTTCTATTTCCTTCGACTAGTATTACCGTGGAACCAACCTGAGCAACGCCACCAGCGGCAAGAACTCCAAACAAAATTGTACTGATTGTTTCGTTGAAATTTTCTACCAGAAGTTGAAGTTTTCTCAAATTGATTTTTTCTGTTGCCACTTTTCTTTCACGGATCTGTAAAATAGTTTGGGATCCGACTAGTTCCGAGGGTGTATTCATGTGGAGTAAGTTGGATAATTTCTTTCCAACGATTTGTTTCAAGCAGGTCAATGAAACAGAACCGACTAAAATTTCGCCACATATGCAACCCGAAGCTACCGCAATTAACTGCCAGATAACAAAGTTGAGTCCAAATGTCAGGACTACATTTGTGGCTTTGAGTAGAATCCAAAATCCCAAGTGAATTTCCCCGCCAAATCCTGTACCCAAAAGTTTTCCGGTGAACCAAATCGGATTAATTGGTAGAGAATCCTTCAACACGCATGCCAAACCCATGACAAGAGGAAATATACGGATACATGTGCATCTAAAGAACTGACAAAACAGTTTAGCAGCTCTCATTTTGCTGTTTGTTACGATTTTGATATTGAAATCTGTGAATACAACATACAACGAAAAATAAAATATTTTAACGCTTTGAATTTTTGCAAAAAAACTGTTACCTTTTGAACAATTGGACTCTGTAGAAATGATGCCATTTATGAATGCCATGAAGGTTTCAGGATGCTTGCCCCGAAGGCGGTACCTTTCCCCACAGAGGACGCAAGCTAGTCCTGTTATCGCACCCAAAATTGCTTCAGATCTTCTGGTGTACAAATTACCTTCGTCTTCTTTCTTTTGCTCGTATTCCGCATTAATTATTCGAGAAAGCATTACAATTGACAGGAAAAAGAGGCAATTCGCTCTTCTGATAAAGCCGCGCGTTGCCTTGTCAATACTGCCCACTATCTCCACGCGGTTTGTAACTTTATTCAGCCCAAACAGCTGACCTGCGACCTTGGGACATTCTTGGTTAATTTGGTGCAGTATCGGCAGCAGGTTTTCGGAAATTTCCATTTTAATTTTTATGCTGAAACCCTGTTTGAAAACTTAGCATAGAAATGATGGCGTAACGACTGAGTATTTAAAGTGTACTGCTCCAAAACTGGGTCGCAAAATTTATCGCTTGGGAATTCATGCATCAAAAAGGCGGATAAATGCCTGGGGTTTGTTTGCTTAAAATTCATATTTGTTTCGATAAAGACTTTGCGGAGCCAACAATTATTTATTCACCTGTTTTTAAAGCAACAACTCAACTCTATTAACTCAAATTAAAGATTTTAATCCCAATTTATGCACAAACTTGACAAAATCATGCCACAATAAACATTCGATAATTATGTTATAAGAGTGTATTGTCAAACGAGCAAAACAATTTGAAACATTAAAACGGATATCATATGGTGTAATATATTTGCCACTACAGTTATTATATTAGTACAGTGCAAGCTTAACATTGGGACATACTGGTTTAGCACAAACAATTTAATTTAAAAGAAAATCTGACGATAATTATTATAGCAACTATAGCGAGTGTCCAGGTAGAATACAGCCGATAGTAAATGTCCTACTTGCTGCCTATGTAAACCACTGTTTCTACATGATAGTAGTCCTTGGGAAGTCTTAGGGTTCTAGGGTTATCCCAGAGTTCATTATCTTTTGGAAAATCCCGTTTCATTTTCTTTGTGTTACAATTAAAATACAATCTGGAAAATCTAAAACAAACAAATGTGTGGGTATAGTATTTACATAAAAAAGGCGGAAGAAATTTTACCTGTCTGTTTAGTACATAAGTATTTTTTTAATTATTACTGTCGGCCCTGGATTTAAAATTTGTAGAGTTTGGATTCGTAGATATTATTTAAGTATAATTGTTTATTTGTATTTTGTTCCTTGTTTAATTTTACGAATCGTTATGTGAAGTATTATGTAGTTTAGCAATATATAGTCAGGATTTCCCTCTTTGCATCAAGCTAGCATAGAGCTTCCAAAAAATGGCCCATGCGTCACCAAAAAAACAGTATGTTGCTTCCGAAAAAAACAGATTAGAATGAGCTTGCTAAATGACTGCAAGCAGCAATTTAATATTCTAACTAAAAAAAGCAATTTATGGAATGCTATTGATAAAATGGTGCCTATTACTAACAAGAATGAAAGTATTCTTACACTAGACGCTGACACATTAAATGATCATTATGTTTCAATTTCCACAGACACACAACTTAACCTAAGCAACCTACCTACTAAACCCCAGTGTCAATCCTGAAAACAAAACTATTTCTCTTGTTCCTATAAAACCTTTTGACATAAGAGTTGCATGGAATGGAATGAAAAATAAAAATTCTGTCTCATTAGATCCTATTAGCATATGTAATAAAATGATTAATATTTGTATGAATTCCAATAACTTTGCAATATCTTTAGTCTCACTTTTTAACCACTTTATAGAAAGTGGATCTATACCTAATGAGCTTAAAACATCACGCATAGTACCTGTACCAAAAGTTGACAACCCTAAGAATCCTAATGACACTAGACCTATTGCAATACAGCCGATATTAACCAAAATACGTGATAAATGTTTATTAAAACAGATGCGTTTCTATTTTGAATGAAATAATTTTATATCAGAGAGACAGTTTGGGTTTAAAAGAGGTTCTAGCACTATGCATGCACTTACTGCAATAACAGATACATTATACAGCAATATTGACAATGGTGATTTAAGCTGTATTATTTCTCTTGATATGCAGAAGGCTTTTGATAAGGTTAATAGATCTATTTTAATCGAAAAGCTTAAATGGTACGGCATAAATGTAGGTATTATTAATTCTATGCTAACAGATAGGTATCAATTCGTTGAAACAAGAATAAAGGGTAAATTAACCAAATCAATGACAAAAAGAACTACGCTAGGAATAGCACAGGGATCTTCAAACTCAGTTTTTTATTTCAATATATTTATAAATGATCTCCCGTTGTGCGTAGAAAATAAAAGTATGTACTTATATGCTGATGATAACAACATGATACAAAATTGTAATCCTGGCAAACTTGATCATTTCGTAAATACCATTGAAAATGATTTATGATTGATTCAGAATTGGATGAACTTAAACCGCATACAACTAAATGAAAAAAAGAGTAAATTGATTTTCTTTGGTAAACCATAAGAGCTTATTAAAGCGAGCAACATCAACATACGCATCAATGACCTTAAAATTGAAAAAGTCTCACAATTAAGAATTCTAGGTGTGATATTTGATGAATCACTAAATTGGAAACAGCATATAAATATTGTTAAAAAGAAATGCTTTATATCTTTATCTCGAATCTATAGAATAAAAAAGATACTTGACAAAAATAGTAGAAAAATACTTGTTGATGCACTAGTCATGTCTCATGTTAAATACGCACTTATGATATACCTAAGTAACAAATGCAAAAGCAACATAGCTAAAATCAATAAAATAATCAAAAGCGCTAGTAGGTACGTTATGGGCAAAAGAAAATATGATTCTATTTCTGAGGACATATGCAATGAATTGGGATATCTTTTTTCTGAATATTTTCATGTACATGAAACACTAACCTTTGCTTACAAATGTATTTTTTACAGGTTTGAAGGATTTTTTATGACCATCTTGATTTCTCATATCATGATTTTGGGGTGAGAATATGTTTAAATATAACGCTGTTTGTCAATGGATTGATATCCCTGAAGAAGTAAGCAAAAACGTTAAGACGCTTAAAGATTTT
>JAITYZ010003078.1:0-10359 GCA_027744595.1 Paronellides praefectus | reverse complement strand
TCTCTTTCTCTTTTACAACCTTTTTGCATCCTTCTACTTTTGCGTTTTTGTACACATTTCAGAAGAAATCCTTGCATTTTCTGAGTGTGCACAAAAAATTTTTTTTTACTTTTTTCCCTTTAACTGGTTATCATGAATATTATTATCATTATCACAATAGCATTCCATTTATTGAGTAATTGTACAGGAAAATTCATTATCTTAACCAATTTATAAAAAAAAAGTATAAAAAAGTGTAAATAAATTCATTGAGCAAAAAAGTAGCTAGCTACTTTGTTATTTTTTTTATTCTCAAATGGTTTTTCAAATAAAAATGAGAGCATTTCAAGTAAATTACAGCAAACACGTTTGCCTAGTTTCCTTGTGCTTTTTTTGTGAAAGGATCATACGAAATGTAACAAGGCGAAATAATAATAATAAAATGGGTGGTAGTAATATTGTGTGTGTAATACACACTGTATATGCTGGGCTATTACACTGCCCTATCCTATGATCTCTTTGTATTTTATATTTTTGGTCAAGCAACAGCAGCAGCAGCAGCAACACTTGAGACGATTACATTCTCTTTTCCAACACGTTTCAAAAAAATATGAACCAAAAAGGGAAAAAAGACAAAAATGCCTTTGCAATTTGTTAAACTATAATAATGTGTTTTTCTTGGAAAAAAGGGAAAGCTGAGAAAGAGAGAGAGTTTTTTATAGCAGCAGGGATGTGCATGCACATTAGCCGTTTTTTCCCCATACCGCCAATATATTTTTTTATTCCGCATGTCTATACATTAACGGCGCAAGACAAATTGTTCAACAATTTGTATATATATTTTTTTTTCGCGCCGCATAAACGAGCAATTTGCACTACAGCCAAATGCATATAATTTTTTTCCGCATTTCAAAATCCCTTTTGTTTATATCCTACAAAATGCATTACACTCTGTCGTCCCGCTAAAAAGAAAAAAAAATATAATAAAATCCGCGAGTGTTGTTGTCGCACATCTCTCGTGAGCAGAATAGAAGAAGACATTTCTAGAGGAAGAAAAAATGTATACCAAAAAAAAGAAGAAGGATAGAAGGAGCAAAAAGCGAGATAACAAGATGTATTTTATTTTTCCTTTCTTTTGTCGGCTCCTTTTTTTTATTGTTGTAACACAAGATATATTGTTTTCTTCATTTGTTTCCTCTTCTGATAAAAAAATATATATGTATACTACAACGACGGGTATAACTAGCTTGCAAGAGGACGACGACGACAAAAAGATTAAACATTACACAGGAATACATATTTACTCCATATTACGTATTTATATATTCTTTTTTTTTCTCTATTTTTTTGCTCTTTCTACTCATGTTGGTATATATATATTTCCACACTGCTCACGTTTATTTTATGTGAATTGGATTTTTTTTGTTTCTGTGTAATAACAAATGTGAGTGAGTGTCTATGTCCAAAAACTGGCTCCATTATGTCGACGACTTTGTCGTCAATGTCCTTTACTTTTGCTCAAAGAAAGGAAAGGATGAATACATTTTCTAGTTTTTTTAGTTTTGTACAAAAAATAAAATAAAAATACAAATATAAAAGTTGTAGGTATTACCAAAGTATACGGGATTCGGATAATTTCCGTAACAACTTTTTTTTGCCATTTTCGATATATTTTTTGTTACAGTGCTTTATACAATCTTTTGCGGAAAGTCTGAAATATGTAGCTAGTTAAATTGTATTTACCCAGCTGTCTGTTTTTTTATTATTAGCCTGAGATTTTGGTCAAATTTTTGATGGTATGAGGATGGATGATGGCTAAAGTAAAAGTCAACTCCGCCCACGCATTTTTTTCTACATCTTCTGGAAAATATGAATATCAACTTGTTTACTTATTTCCTTGTTAATATCCTAAAAATGTATAGCAAATGCGTTTATCACATATGTGATATTTTTCATTATATATCTACTATATATATACCTATCTGATATATACCTATATATACTGCTTGTGGACATGAGTTTTTTACAATCCTTTTTGTTCCCTTTTCCCATACTTGTCGTCTTTTGAAGTGACAGTTGACTGAAAACCAACCAAGCCAGTCTTCATATCCTCACCATCATCTTCTTCTTCAAGCATCCCTTTTTCTGCCTTTTTTCCTCCTTTCTTGTACCAAACATGCAATAAAATGTCAAAAAACCAATGAAGCTTGTAACCATTACCATTTGAGATTGCCAACCAAGTAATTTTATGGTGGAACGTGTATGTTTTTCTGTACTTGTGTACATGCACCAAACTTACATAGATACAAACATACGTCTGAACGATTGAATGACAACAACGCTAAAAAATTGTAGGCAGTCTCAAAAAAATATATATGAAAAAAATCTCTGCCATGGCACTGCTGCTGCTACACTGTGTGATTGTGATTGAGTAAAAAAGTAGAAATCTATGCAGATCCGATAATAGTCATCTTGAAAATGATGACGTGATCCTGACGAATGGCTGTGAGGAAAAAAAATACGATTTTTTTCTATTTTTTTCTTCGTTTAATGGAATGAGACTAACCGGTTAAATCCAAAAGGCAAATAAAACTCAAGTTGAACCAACAAAATTTTCCATAAGGAGTTTTTATATATATATTTTTTTGGTGTGTGACTTGACTTGTGAATAATGTTGCCAGAAAGTACACAAGATTACAAATTATTATTGGGTGAATACACGTTTAACGATTAGAATCTTGGAATCAACGACGATTTTTTGGGATGGTTTATTTTCATGAAATATAAATTACTCAGCCAAAAAACATGTAGACTGACTACATATAGGGTTGGACCATTATCCTTTTTTTAGCATAAAAAAAAATATTTTACGGATAAAAAAAAATTGTTCGTTTTTCATGCGAATAATAATATATTTGGCAGTGGCATGCATGCACCAAAAAAATATGGGAGTGTATCTTCCCCAAAAGGTATTATTAATTTCCAGGATTTGGTATGATAAGTGGAAAAAGTGATGTAAAGATGAGCATGATTCTTTTTTCTCCCCCGTTCCATTTTTTTTTTAATATTCCACTGCACTGCTACTACTGCTGCTGCTGTACTATAATCCTTCATCACCACACATCAAACTATCAAACATAAACCATTTTCCTGATGGATGTGTGTTGAGATTGCAGATTGCCACATTTTCCTTGTATTTACTCGTGTAATATTTCAAAAGTATGTGGATAAAAAAGAGGAGTTCCAGTATTGGAATGGCCCAACACAAAACACAAAAAAAAAACGAAACTGTTCGTCATATAGTATTTTGATGATTATCTCATGTTCGTTTCCTGGAACCACTTATCCCTTTGCCTGTCTCTTTTATTTTCTGACGAAAATATATATATTTATGTGTTACGCCAGTATATATAATAATATGAGCATGATGATAATGATGATGAGGGTGTTGGTAGAGAGTGGTGGCGAGAGGTGAGCTCAAGAGGATGGTCTGCGTCCTCTTTTTTTCTGCACGGAAATCAGACCACTCACAAAACTGAGTCCACCAGAGAGAGAGAAAGCGGGGGAAAATACTTTATATATTTTTTCAGTTGTACACAAACGCAACTAACAGTAATTTTCCTGTTTTGATACTACATGAATAAATGGATAGTGGTAGCGGTAGTCCTGCTAATACACAGGAAGAACTACATACCATAAAGATAAAAATCAAAACAGAAAAAAAGGCGACACCAAGTCGTCAACATTTTGGCTTGTGCTGTGCTATAAAAGCACACATGTTTTTTTTCTTGCTCTTTTTTTGCTATGCCGGGAAGAGTTTGGAATGGACAGGAGAGAAATTATGATGGGGATGATGATGACCATGACGATGATAAAAATAATAAAGCGGCTTTTCCTGTCCACATCATCGTACATCATCACACATGCACGTTTCATTTCTTTTTTTCGTTGATGGTTTATGGTAGCGGTTCTAATAATAAATAATAATAATAATAATAATAATAGTAGCAGTGTCAAGGAATAAAAAAAGTGAAAGTAGACGTGAGATCTGACATGGTGACAACAAATAACAACATGAAAATTATGAGCAAACGAGAGAGAAAGAAAGAGGCAAGTAGAAAAGGAGAATAAATAGAGCAAACCACATTATACACCAAAAAATATATAGCAGCTATAAAGCTAACAAACACACACAAAAGTCAGTTTGCCATGTGTGTGTGTAGTTTTTTTATAATACTCGTGTTGGTTTCTTTGATGGTATAGCTTATTTGTTACAGGTAGGGAAAGAGAGAGAGCCACCCATGTACATACTCTCTGGCCGTATGAATGAATATACTTGAAAAAAAGTCGTCGACATATTTTTCCACGAGAATTTGTGAGAATTCATGTCCAGTGGAGAGCAATATGTCATCATCATCATCATCATGAGTATCGCCCAAATATATTATTATTTTCCCCCATTTTTCATTTTGAATCTGTCATTTGCACTTTTTCCAAAGGAATCCTTATTTCCCTCCCATATAAAAATACATTACACATGGTGGCTGCACACTCCACATGCATGCCAGAAACAATGCAAGCATGCATGCATATGGATATATGTGTAGTACATAAATAGCCTTGTATACAAATACCATTCTCATCCTTACTTTACATAATTGGGCTTGATAAAAGCGTCGAGATTAATAGCAGTTGCAGTACAATAATAATTGTGATAATAGTAACAAAACAGAGTGAGCTGAACAAGTGAGCCCACAAGTTGTACATGTTCAATGTAGTCTGCCGGGAAGAAAAAAAAATTATGAGCCCAGCCCGCCCTAACCGTCTCGTGAAGAAAGTCGTTGAGAGAATGAAACATTACACATTGTGCATTCATCATCCAGATCAACAAATCATCGTATGAAAACACCCGTGCTTTTTCTCTTTTTTTTCTCTTCTCCCTTCATTCACAGTTTTCACAGAATGAGATGCGTGTGTACGTGATTACATGGCATGCTTGAGAATTGGATAGAATCAATGAATCCACACACATGACAGGACAGGGGAAAAAATAAGTAGAGGGAAATCAAGTTAAATAGAAGGAGAATGAATGAGAGGATTAAAAGAGAGCGAGTTAAAAAAATATATTGCTTTCTCGGCTTTCTCTTTTTTCCCTCTCTAAAGGAAAATTTATATGCATGTTTGTTTAGTTGTATAGCGACATTGTTCACTCAAAATGTACATATATTCCTGATAGTAAAGTTACATTGGCTGATTTGCGAGGAGTTTTTTTTGTTGAGAGAGAGAAGGAGGAGGACTGCTGATCGACTGACACGAGTTGTTACCAATCCTATCAAATATTTACTCGTCCTTTCCCTTACGTGTGCAGAGTACGCTTGCTTTCCCTTATTTTTACTTTCTCTCTCTTCTCTCTTGTTGTAGTAGTAGCAGTAGTGGTCCCACAGTGGTAATCATGTTCACTTCACACAATCAAAATAATAATAATAATCATCATCATCATCTTTTGCACTACCACTCATCTTGGAGTGTACACAGCTTTTCTACTGCTGCTGTAACTTATTATGCCTCCTCCCGCTCTTTAACCTATGGTCTACGTATTAACAAATCCGGACATGTGTACTACCACCACCAACTCCTTTTTACTTGTAAGTATGCTTATATAAGTTTGATCCTGTGCTCACAGTTATCCACTTAAAAAAAGTCCCCATCATCATGATGATAATATCTTGCAAGGTTCCCAGCGGAACAAGAAGTAGAATGATGAGTTGATGTGATGATCATGTCGGCTAAAATATTCCGTACGTAACAAAATAAACATTGAGGCTTTGAGTGTGGTGAGGGGCCGCCACGATATTGAGGTAGTGGTGAATCAAGTGGATAAGTTGTAGAAAGAGAGAGAGAGAGAGAGGGAGGAAATGAAAATATAATTTTCAACTATCAACTTATCACCGACATGATGATCAAAATGAAAACTGTTTGATCATCTTGTGTGTGGTTTATACCATTGTGGAGGGGAAGGACGCCCCTCTTGTCCCTGTGTCTTGTGTGGTGTTTGAAGCGCCAACTAATTATCAGACTTTGATTAGGAAAACTCAGCTGGAGTGAAAATCTCTACTGCCAGTGGCAGCGGCAATGAGGATGATGATGATGAAGAAGATTATCATGAAAGAGATGAGATTTGATTCAAACAAAATACATTAGACCGTCATCACAACCGCACACACTCTTTCTTTTGTACATGTGTTGCAGTAGTAGTAGTAAAAGTAGAGGCTAAGCTAGGTAAATATATGTACATATGTATGGGTGGAAATGGGAAACTCGGAATCATCCACTGTGTGACATTATTATTATTAAAGTAAAGTGGGGAATGAGGAGAAGAGAATGGGAAGTAAGCCGCAAAACTGGGAAACCTCAGCGGCAGAGAAGTAGTAATAGCAAAGCAGATGTAAAAGAAACTAGAAGAAGAACAAGATGATGATGATGATGAGGTAAGGCTAGAAGAAAAGGCAAGATGATTTCTCCACACGAAATTTGTTCCAGTTTTATGAAGAAAGTGAGAGAAAGGAGAGGGGGAGAGAAGATGAAAATGTTAAGTCGACATGATCAAGGGAAATTGTAAAATGTCAACAACGTAATATTACAAGTGTAATATGGAGCAAGTGTGGCAGCAGCTGCCACTGTTTCTACTCTGGATATTCATCACCTTCATCGTCACAAAATAGGACAAAAAGGAAATGATCATCTTTATCCTCATCCTATGCACCCATTACTTCTTTTATGACCATAAAAAAGAAAATGGGAAGGAGTGTGCGGTAATGGAAAGAAAATGGAATAGAAAGAAAGAGCAATGTCAAAATATATAATATGCATATATTATCCATATTTATATTATGCGTTGTGCCGCTTTCTAAATGTCAGTGGGAATGATGACACATGAGAAAAAAAATTGAGTACAAAACAGGAAATCATGTCATGAAACTTTAAAAAAAAAAAATACATACCTACTTTTTTGTACAAATTTATAACATTGTTAATTCACATGAATATAAACAATCATATTTTTAAAAGATGCTAATTTAGAAAGCAATCAGCTTTGTACAGAAACTGAATCGTTACAAGTTAGCTTTACATTGCAAAAATAAAACCAGTTTGTAAACGCAAGTCTGAAATGCCGGGAAAGAAAGGGAAAAACGGAGTGTGAGCAGCAGCAGCAAAGAATGTAAAGCTGACAGACTAAAGGCCTAGAAAAAACCGGACTTTTTCCCGTTTTTTTCTTCTTCCTTTCCTTGTAATGTTTGGGATACATGCAAAAGTAGAAGTGAACAAGACACGCCAACTTTCACAACAAAAAACGGTAATAATAATAATAATAATAATAATAATAATGCCATGAATGAATGAATGAAATGCATGAGAATGTAGCCACAGCATTAGTTTTTTCTTCCTCACTGGGTAGTTAGATAGGTAGGTATGTATAGAGGGATAGCGTGATCCTGATGATCATGGCATGTTTTTTTCAAGTGTATTCAAAACAAATGTTTGTAAATGTGTGTGTGTGCGGCTGTGTATAATATCGGCAAGTAATGAAATGAATAATGATTATGATGGGTTTAGTGAGTATGAGGATCGCCCCGTCTCACAATACAATCACAATAAGACTGACTGTTTTGAAAAGTGAGAGGGAAAGAGAGAGGAGGAGGACAACAGGATGGATGATGTTGAAATGCATGTAATGTAGTCAAGTAGGTAGGTATGTACATGCATGTATGTGTGTGGAATGCAAGACAAGGGAAAGTGAAGGAGAACAATTGGTTCCTTCCTGGGATGGGACCACTTTTTCATCGTCTTCCTATTTTTTTTGTGTGTGGTGCTACTACTGCTGCTGCTAGTGGTATGGCAGTGGTGATGTTGATGTGTGTGTACTCGTCATTGTCATCATCATCATGATCATGATAGTGAATTGGAGCCAAAAGTCAGTATGTATTATGTGCTTTTGCTACTTGTACTACTAACTATTCTACACAAATTCACACATTTTATTACATGACATGGCTATGTACTATGCTCAGCCGGAGCTCTAATAAGTATGCCTTTTTCTCTTAGTTTTGTGACAGCAAGATTTTTCTATTTCCGCTTTGCCTTGTGTTTCCCCTTCTTCTCTTTTTTCTCTCTCTCTCTCTCTCTTTGTTTGACATTAACTTTTATGTGTAATGCTTCTACTATACATATACGTAATGTGCCATGTTGATACTGCTATCTACGATATATATAAATATATATACTGTGCTCAGTGCTGGACAAGTACAACTCAACTCTCCTCAAGTTAGAAATGAAATCACCATAGGAAATTGTGCACTTATCTGGAAATATCTTGTAATCATGGAAATACTACATAAAAGAAAACAAGAATAGAAAAAAACAACAAAAAAAAATCATGATGAAATAAATATATATGATTAGCCTAGAAAAAAGAAAGAAAAATTGCTCAGTAGTGAAAGGAAGCACGCAGAATAAACAAAGTGAAAAATATGCAACTTGGTAAAGATTTTTGCCATTTTTTTGGTTTTTTAGGTAGACAAGAGTGAAAGATGAACGACTTGTTTTACAATAAGAAAAAAAATCAAATGCAAAACATTTTTTTCTTTTCTTTTTTTACTAGACACTAACAAGTCACTTGTATTGTCTTTGAAAACAAACAAGAAAAAGAAAATAGCATTGAAATGAGTAGTGGTAGAGAATTTTTTCTTCTTTATTTTTTTAAAGATAAAATAACATCGTCCCGTGTTACTGACCATCGTCATCATAAACAATACTAATCATCATTCCAGTCAAAAAATAAATATATCGACAAAAGAAAAAGCATTTCCGAAAGTACTGCTTTGTGAAAAAAAACATAAGCGAGTGTCGGTTCGTACGCTTTCAAAAAACCTTGGTGATTATCTTGTTGTTATTGCTGCCGCTGATGATGATGCTTATAAGAATGTAGATTGATGCCTACTTAAACTTTGTTATATTAATGGATTTACTAGACAAATTTTTATATATTTATTTTTGCTGTACACAAAATATATTTATTTGCCTTTATAGCCATAAATACTTTCCTCTGTAACTCATTTTCCTGCCATTTAAAATGGACAATTTTTTCTCTTTTGAGAATCACGTAGACTTTATCCAGCTAAGTTTTTATTCTTGAGTAGATATAGCAAATAGCATTGAAGAAAGAGAAAAAAATAAAAAAAATAATAAAATAGAACTTGGTTTTTATTATTAAGCTTTTTGCATTTATATATTTTTTTGTATATAAAATGGGGTAATGTGCATTGTGCATAATAATATGGAGTGGATTTGTGAGCTGACGCGGTAACAAATTCTGCACAAAAAATAGATGCTAAAATGCAGAGAAAAATAGAAAGAAAGGAAAATAATAATTCAATCTCTTTCCAGCCAGACAAATTGACATAAAGAGAGAGAGAGTGAGAGAAATACTTGGATTTTCTNTTATTTATACTTGTTTTCCAAAAGAGCCAACTAAAATATTTACATTTTGTGTGTTCCTTTGGACATAAATACTTTCCAAACTTTATCATCAAGACAATAACAACAAAAACAACACAAAAAAGTATGTATGCACAAAAAGAGAAAAGATATTTATTGTTTCCTAGTGGGCAGGATGGGAATTGAAAGTTGGATAATATTGTGAATATAAACAGCCCAACAACAGCAAAAGAGAGAGAGAGAAAAAAAAATGGTGGGAGTGTATCTGTAAATGTGACAAAATAAAAGGGATGGTCACCAAGAGACACAAAAAAGGGGAATAAAAAAATATATTCGTGTCCCTGACCTATCTTAAAAATTTAAAAGTTGAACTCTCATTCCCTCTCTTTTTCCATTCCTTATTCTCTCGTAACAATAGCAATGGTGGTGATTGTGTGATGGGTAGTGTGGGTTGATTTTAACGATCCCTCTGCTCCAACTATAGGAAAACACTGCTCACTACATTACATAGTAGACCAACAACAACTAGTTAACCATCTGGTGCATTGAAAGTGGGTATATAAAAATAAAGAGTGAAGCATGTGTGAGCATTTAGGAATGTAGTAGTAAACAATAAAAGAATGTCAGGCTAATTTTATGTACCACACCAGTGGACTTATCATCACTATTCTAGTAGGGTGTAGTGAGTAGTGGCCAGAGCTATTATTATTCTTTTACTTTCCCTTTGTTTGTTTTTTAGCATATGAATGAATAACGGGAGAGAGTAAAGTGGTAAGACAGGAGCCGAGAGAGAGAGAGAGAGAAAGAGAAAAGAGAGTGTGGAACAAAAGAGAGATGGAGCGTAATAATAAGTATGTGTGTAGCAGTGCATTATGTTTTATATCT
>JAITYZ010003077.1:0-13264 GCA_027744595.1 Paronellides praefectus | reverse complement strand
GCCGATGCAGAAAATTGCAAATATGACACACCAGGAGTCAATGTCAAAAGACGAAACTAGTTCCTGGTAAGCAGTCGTTCCATTATTCAAGTAACCGTTGGCGATGACAACTAACTTTTCTTCTAGTATCAGAACATGCGTGGGTTGGCTTAAAGGAAATTTATAAATCCCAATAGTTGAATAATAATCCAGTTGAATCAATTTTGGCTCTTCACATTCCCGGTTTTTAAATTGTCGGCGTTCACAATATTTTGGGAATCTTAGATTTCTTGCACCAATTATATTTTGATAGGACGCATTATCCACGAGGTAGTAGGCCAGATGCTGAAATGCAAAATCGTCTATTTCTTGACCTTGTTCGTCCGTTGCTTCAACAACAAACAGAGCTACTTTTGACGTTCTAAAATCTTCGAATTGCTTTTAAATCTATAAATATTCCAAAGAACGTCATCTGTCTTCTGAATAATTTGCTTTATTCTGGAATTCAAGTTTTTGGCTTCGCTATTGCCTAACACAAGGGAGTACGGTGCTTGACTTGGTCCACAATATCGGCACATCAGATTCACTCTCATCATATTTCCATTTCCTACTTTGTTGACATTATATGCACTTGGGATGATCCAATGGAGTAATTCCCAGAAGGTCGTTGGAAGGTGTGTATGTCTACCATAAGTTGTCTGGAGTGTCATGAACCAATCCCACTTGGCGTCAACGCTCTCTGGTGCCACCAATACATCATATCGGCGTCTAGAAAGAAACATGGCGTTTCGAATATTATCCATCATAAGACTATTTGTGGAATAAGCAGGATGACCCCAAAGCAACAAATTGAAATCAGTTATTGCTTCCCAAAATAGGGAATTTGCATTAAAGCCGGACGAATCAAAACGCTCGTGTGAGGCTTTAAGAACCGATCTTGAAGGAGGAAAAAGGTAAATATGCACATCACATATTCCTGGTCGAGCTGGCAAAAGTCGATTCAAGTCCATTGGCCTGTAGTTGTGCTCCTCAAATGAATCACGAGTACCGTTTTTTAATACAACTTTTAATTTTTCTGCCGGCACATAATAATGCCACTCGTAATATCGGAAAGTATGTATATTAGCTAGAACGACGGAGGATTTGTAGAATGGATAAAAGTCGATTCCTCGAAAATTGAGAATATGAACACGACAGTTTACAAATACATCCAACATTTTATTGAAACTTTTAGGAACCTTGTCGTAACTCCAAGTTGTATCTTTCCTCGTCTCAATGGAACTTTCTTCGTGGATAGAATTTGCTACATGAGATAAGCCAAGAATTATACTTATTGCACAATACATTGTACATAACACGTTCGTCGTTCATATTTCCTGTATTTGTATACTAATTAGAAATGCACATTTTTATCAATTTCCATTTAATCCAAACAAAAAAGTAAAGCCGATTTTGAAAACTTCACTAAAGGATATGCACAAGCAAAGAATGTAAATTTGCCTCTTGTTTAAACCTCTCTCAATTTACAAACTATGAATACATTCACACCGACACAAACAACTAAATATGAAATAGTAAATATTTTACCTACATTCCTGTTTCTATCTGTTTGCTAGAACCAATAGATGGAAACAACTTTTTTATTTTTATCCCGCTACGTTTAGAGTGGAGCACAAATTAGAACACAGGAAGCTTCTATGTAAACTATTAAGACTTAACGAGGAGGCGTCAACTTTTGTGAAGCAGACAAAAACAAGTTTACTGCAATGAAAGAGTTTACATAAATCTTGTCTACATGCATATGTTTAAACAAACAAATTTTCGTAAATACGACCAACATTCAAAAATTAATAACTTTATAAACTTCAAGGTTTGTTTTTATAGACTGGCAATTACAATATTTGTTATTGATATTTAATTAAATACTGCGCAATAAATCTTTGCAAATAATTGTCGGTTTCTGTTCATGTTCGTCAACATTTTAGACTAGGTAGAAAACAGAAAACAAGTGATAAATACAAGTGAAAATAAACAAGTTCGTTTTGGTTTGTTAGAAATGCATGAAAACATTTTAAGTTATAATCAATTAAATATCCATCAATGTAAATACGAATTGACCTCATGTCCTATCCTAATGTCAACATTTACATTTCAGGCATTTTATAGATTTACACAATTCAATATTTACATGATTCCTGTAGTGTAATTTTAATTTAAATATTATTTTAATTATTCGAATCTTAATTTCTCGAATGCTAGGAATTTTTTGTTTAAAAAATACAAAACGTTTGTAAATTTTAATGCCGAGTCTCCAAAACCTGACCTCAACCAAAAACAATATAAAAGTTGGGGTAATGAGAACAAGAAACAGGTAAAATATTACAACAGTATTTCCATTTAAAGATAGCTTTTTAGGGGATTGTGTCATCTCAATCATTCCACTGTCATTGGACATGAGTGCCCTCCTCGTCACATTTTCTTTGGACCAATCCATCCATAGCGAAACGAATCCGGCGTGCTGTATCGCTCTTAATCTAAACCCAAACTGTAGAGCAGACCAGGGGATCCTTTCAAACCTTAACTTTTGATATATTTGAACATACTCATGAGTGCTAACGTGCGTGCGACCATCCCTTTCTCCCTTTTTCAATTGATTTAAATGTTTAGACGCTATCAAAATATTGTCATAATCATCTATAAACGCTTCTTTGTTGCATTGGCTTAGCTTTTTGTAAAAGTAGCTAATATCCGTCATTTTCAGAAACTGTTCCCAAGATGTGGCCCTATGCAAGAGAGATGGTAAATGCTGCCATCCTTTTTTCAAACCAAGAGAGGATTTTTCCGGAGTTTCTTTCGAGTAATTTAGAAATTTCTCCAGGTTTGTGTGAACGTCGCGGACATTGTTTGGAAAAAACAGGTAGACTAATGTGTTATTAATTAAATACCCGTATTTCATAATTTCCTCCAAACGTAATAAATATTCTACCCACAGCTGCGAGTAAAGTGTAAAATTGTGTTCAATGAGCTCATCAAATGTGTCTAATGGTTTTGATTCCAAAGGACTTGTTAAGTCAGTAATGTTGCTACCAAGATATCCATTAGTCAAAACTATTGCACACATTGCCCATGTTCCGTAAATCCACCTGCGCTCTTTTAAGTGCGATGAACAATCCTGCGTTAGCAGTAAATTGTACCAGAAACTCAAATTAAGAAAGATGTTGCCTCTTTTAATTTTTCTATAATCCCCATAAGTAACCATAAACAAAGCACTTGAAATTGCAGTAAGGCCAATTGCAGTCCATGAGGCCCAGGTATATGCAGAAACTAATCCCATTAAACTTAAAAAGGAACTTTTCTGAACGGTTGTACAAGTCACAAAATGCATTGGATAAGGTCTCTCAGTTACCAATTCAGCGCTTGGAATTGAATGATCCTCGATAAAGACACATGGATAATTGGGACATAACATTGCAAACTTTGGGTTAAACACAACGGAGCTATTCATTGAAGCAAATAATGTGGTGTAAAAGAGAACATGAAAGTTATTTTCGTTGCTTGACTTTTCCTTATTCCCACCCAAAATCTTAGCTTTAGGATAGGAGATGACAGTTGGCGAGTCTTTTATGACAATATGCCTATCAAATTGAACAAGTGCATACATGGAGTGCATTATTCGTTTTTTAACATTCACAATCACTAGTTGTGTTAAATTTTTAAGAATTTTGTTAAAACAATCAAGTTGGTCAACGTAAGGCATGTTGAGTTTCGCACAATTTTCCATAAGCTCTTTGTAAACCTCCCCATACGGTACATTATTGGTAACCAAGCTGGTTTCTATGACCTGGTAATGTTCATTTTTTGACTGAGTTTAATTGGACCAATGCTGTAGGGGTACTTTACTGGGGCAGTACTGAACCAATGGTTGAACCAAAGCACAAACATGAGATCGTCCCATTTATTTACCTGTAGTTCTGGCAGTAGTTTCCTCACGTGGATTACAAACCAATCCTTTCGTGAGAGGAACATGTCTACATGCATGTTGATGTTGGAAACCATGGTTTCCATGTAACCGTCGGGATAGAGTGATAACGAGACTGGATCAATTTTAAGTAAACAGTCGGTGGGATCCACGAATAATTGAACAACACAGGTTTTGCCTTGGAGGTGGGGTTGCCCTGAATAGAAAAGCATTTTGGTCTATCGGAAGTGCATGTCGTTCTTTCCCAATATTACAGCTTATCCCTCCAATAACAGCCTTTCGGTATTTCAGGTGTGAAATCATAACCGGAAATGGCATGGAGACAAGTTTATAAAATGCGGTGTCTTGAGCCGTGCGCGTTTTTCTTATTTCGGCAATGGTTATGTATATAGTACAAGTTTGAAAGGGGGAAAGCGCCTCTGAAAGATCAAGGTCTTGGGAATTGGTCAAATATATATGAGCATAAACTCCCGTTAAAATCACAGTGACTAGATTGTTGACTTTCATTTTATGGAGCTGTAACCGATATAAATTGATTGCAATATATGGACCCGCAATAAAATGCTAGACGGTTAAAAGGTTCCAAATATATATAACAATTTACCATTTGGTTGGATGATAAAATTTGTTCGTAATTATTTTGATTTTTGGACGTAAACCTTCAAAAATTTTAAAAGGAGGGCACATCAAGTTTTTACGAGTGGCCTATAATTAAACGTCAACTAGTTAGATTTGTAGTTATAGGATAATACTTCCTTGTTGATGAAATTACGTTAACTTTCTACCAATAAAATTCAGCAAGTTTTATATTGGAACTGTGAAAGTATACAAATGTATACTTTCTTCTTCCGCAATAAAACTTCCTCTTCCTGGATTTTTAAATTCCATTACAAGGGAGGTAATATGCATACTCTTGGCAAAATACATGCAAAACTCACTCTTAAAGTCTTAACATGAATTGCTTATATTTATATATCCCTTTAGTAGTGTTTCCTTTCTTCTTTCAGGTACTTTGCAATGTTTTATATAAAACGATAATGTTGAGAAAAATTAGGTATGATACCATATGATCCATTTCCATTAGGTTTTATTTTCCATATATTCCTCAGTATACACAAAATACAATAATTTTAATTTGATTTTAAATTGCCAATTTAGGAATGATATTTTTGATATTTCAGGTATTTTGGTTTTGGCGGCAAATTTTTTTTCCACAAGTCTGCAAATTAAAGCTTATTTGATCCGTTTCTTCCAGAAATCCAACATATTCGGATATCATATTTCACTAATCTTTTCAAGCACAAACGCTCTCTAATTCACAAGCAATTCCAAGTCTTGAAATCAAAAGTATGAATGTTAAAATAACACGACCAGACATTTTTGCAGGCATTACGGGAACCTGATCTGTGCTAAGTTGTGGACAACAGCGTTATGCATCAATAGTCTAGGCCACGATTGCCATAGTGTAGACATTTCCATACCTCTAATTGTAATTTTAATAATTGTTTTTAGGTGTTTTTAGTGCTATGTGGATGCTAACATGTGTGAGGAGGATGTTGTGCTGCTCCAGCTAGTTTTGCAGGTGTTTAAGGTGGGTGAAAATTTTAAAACGTGCATAGTGTCAGAGAGGTCATTTGAATGGCAATATTTTTTTGATTTTATTGCAAGGCGAATTTTTGCTATCTGAATGGTGGTGGTATTTTATATTTTACAATATTTTGACGCCACAATAATAAAGTAAACAATCCGCCCACTACAGATTGATTGAAATTCTTCTTTTTTTCACCACCACCACTACCAAATGGATTATAATATCTGCACACCCGTTCTTGGAAAATACCTAATTAGGAACAGCAGTTCATAACTAAAGCCACTTCAGGCCACCCCAGTATGCAATGCTTCAGCACACAAGAGCCGTCAGGCAAACCTAACTATTTCTGCACACACTTTCTATCATTCTACAAACAGTAAAAAACTACCCTTGTAGTCAGTCCATTCTACCAGGCATACGTTTCACATTAAAAGTTCATCAATATTAGGTTATTTGTAGTACTCACGCACAATAAGAAATTATTAATTTTAATACAATGAAATCTGTGTAAACGCATTAAAACTAAATGCTGAAATTCTGGATACATGCAAGTATGTACGTATATACTACTATATGTATTCAGATACAAATGCAGGGTATATAACTAAATGCATACATAGTACTTTCGACATAAGACGTATATTTTATCAGCTTTGTACCATATTACCAATTTCCATGCTTCCACATATTAACAACCATTGTACCAATTTGAACCGCTTACTTTTTCAGCAGAATCTTTAAAACAATGAACATTTGACGCCAAAGAAAATGCAAACGGGTACGCCACTACTGCGTTCGAGAACGCCAGGCGATAGATAGGCCAGGGATAAGCCAAAAAATGCAGAATGCCCCAACAGCAAATAAAACAGTTATTGTTGTCCGGGAGATCAATTACGAGTCTGCCATCTGTACATTACAAATGAGCCACGAGACCCATGTTGTTTTATCGCATTGCCAAACAAATACTAACTTTTAAAATATAAATCTTTTATCTTATTTTACAGAAACCAAAGGAAAGTATTATTTGTAGTAATGTTAATGTTCAATTACAAGAAAGAAAACTTCTATATAGTATATAATTATTATTGATAGTGTTGTATCTGGTTGCAGACTGGCTATTGTTTGAGGTAATGATCATCAGTTAATCGAAATAAGTATTTTATTATATGCTTCTGTTTTGGTTATGTTAATTATCTAAACTAACAACTAAATATTTTCCAGGTTATAATGAAAGTTTTATTTTACATGTAGCTTTCAACAATGTAACATTTGGAAATGTAAAATATTTCAACTATACTATACATATTTCTGTAGTGACATAGAGTGCCGACAAATGTATTGCGATTTATTTGCATTGGGAAGATTCCGATTTAAAATTATAATACAGTTCATGGAAACACTTTTGACATCATTCTTGCTTGGGAAGATCAAGGAAATTGATTGTACAAACACATATAAAAAAGGGATTTCGAAGTGATCTAGCTCAATTTTATTTTGTCGATATTGTTGAAAAAGTACTTCTTAAGCGAAAAACTATTATCATGGGAGAAAATAAGCAGTTGTACGAAATCTTCGGCGTTAAGGCAGACGTCGTAATGATGCATGGAAAAAATGAAGTGCTATTTCGCCTTACCCCCAAAACCGCTATTTAAAAAAAACTGGCACAAACTTCAGTACAGATGACATGCATTTGGTAAAATTGGAAATGGTTTTAATGGTTCTCGACTTAGCAAAAGTTTCAATGTTCACGAAAAAACCAATTCAGAAATTTATCAGCAAGCTCAAGAACTTTTTACAAAGGCATATCTTATAGCAATTACTCCTGCCGTCAATTATCAATACCAATATCAAGTAAATAACAGATGTACGTTACATATATAAATTAGAAATGAAGTTTACAATGTAAAATCTATTAATGTAATACAACTGTAATAAATTTTAACGGAATTCAAATAAACATTTTTTCGTATTGATATTATAAGTTTGATCATATTTGATTTTTCATGTCATGAAAATAGAATAAAAACGAAATTCTGCGGTGCCTTTGCTATAAAAAGTAAATGTATTGAGAATCGAGTTCGTGTACTATATGGCTATTATTTGTGAGTTGTATGGTTTTATGATTTGAGAGTTGAGTTGACCAGTTCTTGAACTGTGTAATTTGCATACGGTAGATATAAGCTTGCCGGTGATTGGACATTGTCATAATAGCGTCACTTCATTCAACTCACGAAAAGGTATATATTATTTTGAAACAGAGAAATCTTTGCCCAGTCTGAGAGATTTGTCGTTGGAGAGTATGTTGCTCTGCATTCTAAAGCAGACTTTAATTGTAACCGTTTTACTGTACACTTTGTATGTTTTAATACGTGACGATTGGGGAATAAAGCTGATTAATTATATATTTCTTTTTCCCTAAAATTAGTTACCAATACATTTTATTATTATAACCACAGCATCAAGTATTTTATTTCATGACATTTCATGATCTTTAGCACAAATTCAGATTTATTGCACTTCCAGAATTACATCCGACAATATAAGATATTATAACATCGGTAATTTCATCGTCACTTTCAAAGAAGATTTGGACAAAGATCGGGGTTAAAAAAATATGCACATATAAAATATAGAACATCTGCTTTACTCATTAGTGGATATTGGTACTCAAAGCATACATACTCTTACATATGATACAAACAGTACAAAAGTACAGCATTTAGTTCACATAACTTTAAACAAACATATACAAAACTATGGTAACTATGGATTCGTGTAGATTCATAAACATTACCATTGCATGTACAAAAAAGCTATAATATACATCCTGCAAAATAAAAACATGTTGCATACGAAACGTAAACACAATGGTGTGGAATGCATACCTTCATTAAGGTATCGTATATTTCTACGCTTGAAAAAATGTAATGGATGTGCTTGAAACCACAAATTTTGTTCCTGTATTTCGAGACAAATGGTTAAGAAAATTTGTACTAAGTGGGGTACAACATCTAGTTTCTATTTTTGAATATGTTTAGTTGCTCAAAAATTACTAAAGGGAACAAAAAAGATTTTTTTCACAAGTCAAACAACATGTCCTCATTAAAAATTGTTGCCAAGAACATACAATGTACATCCAATGTTTTTTTCACTTTTTGACAAATTATGTAACGAATTATATTAAGAAGGAAAAAATTCTTAATCTATTATCGATGAAGGAAAAAAAATATCTGGCAAATTTTACTGCTAACACATATACCTAGTAATAGAATCATGAGTTACAGATTATACAATCATGGTTCATCAGTGTTTTTTAGTTGTGTCATGTTAACTTTACATTGTTATTACATTTGTGTTTCTGGAGAACACGTGTTTTTCACAAACGAGAGATTACATTGACATATTGACATTGATATGTTTTATGTAAAATACACTGAATTTCGCAAGGTAACATATAATTGTAGTACCATTTAAATGTAATATACATATATATATATATGATGTTGTACGGTGTAAAATGTATGTGGTGGTTTAAACAGAATCGAAAGTTGTGAGGTTTTTGTTGATTTACAAAGGTGCGGGAATTGCGGTATTTTGCAAAGGTGTGGGAGTTGGAGGATTTGTGGTGGTTTGAACAGAAGTACGTGTGTGGTGGTGGTATATTTCTCTTAGCTTGCACAACAGAATTTAAGAACATCCGTTTAGCTTACCAGAAGAAATCGTACTTTAAAAAGGATAGGACATCGTTCAATTGTTCGGAAAGTTCTCAATATTGATACCAAGAGAGACAACTTAAACTCGAGGTTTTAGGTTGCTCAAAAACACGCCCATTTGAAATACAAGTTCCACGTCGTTTATAGTATGAGCAAGCGATTCTCGTATCACTGTAAGTACATATGAGAATCACTGAGCCAATTTTGAACAATTTCCTCCAATCATTTCATAACACACATGATCAATACGGTGCTGTCATAAAATAGAATAATCTACGTTGTCGTTTATATAATATTTCACGAGTAATATGACAATAGTTCCTTCATTTTATTTTATGTCATTTTTAGCCTAACGTTGTGCTTTTTGTTAGTTGTTGTGCATGTAAAACCTGCAGGTTAGCAAATCGTATCAGCAAAACATCTTCATATCATTTGCGCATATATAATTAAATTTGAACAATGAAATGTATCAAATTGAATTTTAAAATGCAATTTGAACTATGAACTGTTCTGCTTGTTTGCAATTTAAATCTGTTTGAAGTAAACTCCATATATAGCTATTTTTGGCATTAAATTGGCATACAGTAAGTGAATTGCTAAACTTGTTTCATAAGTTGTAGTGTAACAGGTATATTATGATGTATGTACATATTAACAATATCAACTTTAACAAATGAGGCTAGACAGGCGAGTGTAACCTGCTTGATATGCACGCAATAACACATAAACTTTTTTCGTAGTTGGGACAGTTGAGACCGTTAGAGCAAAATTGTTCTTTTTATTTTATTGATACCAATCCATCAAAATGACACTCAAGTTATACAACGCCTACCTGTTTTTGTCAGATGCTGGAGGGGTATTGTTCATAAATTAAGACTTTTCAGTGTCTATGTGGAAATTACTTATTTCATTACAAGTATCAAATCATAATGATATTAAATTTTTGCACCAAATGATTATGTGAGTGTTAAAATGAAGATTGAGTTTACCATTATTTGCATTACTAAATATAATTTTTGCGTTTTTTGAATTACAAACATGTTTTTAGTTTGTCGTTACGCCTATAAAAATATTCTGTCAAACAGTATTAAATTTATTGTATTTTGAAGTTGATACATGCTTGATAAAACACTACGCATATACCACTTTTCACAAAATTACTTAAAATATTATATTTGGTTTATTGACGGACAGTACCATAAAACATTTAAATGATTATGACAAAATTGTTTNACAGTACCATAAAACATTTAAATGATTATGACAAAATTGTTTTTAGTGATTTGCCGATGCAATTTGAAAAGGTAGCAAAATTTATGTTTTAATCATATTTCTTTTACCGCTAACATAACTTTGTCAATGGCTTATTTGTTGTTGTTGACCAATAATTGCTAACCAACAGTTAGCACCTGTCACTATGGTTGAAAATATATGGTAGACTTTTGCAATTGTAACTTTAGGTTTGACGGTTTCCATAATTTACATTGTGCATGTATGTTAAGGTGAATGCTTACGTTCAAACCTGGTTTTGGTTCCTGAAAGGGATTCGATCAAAAATACAATAAGTGCTGTAGAACATCCGATCACAAATGTTGCAAAAACTGTTGCAATATTTCCGGCTAAAGGAGTACCTCCTTGTCTGTGCATTTTTTTCTCATGCTTAATACGATTTAGAAGCTCCTTTGGCATGTAAGCTTCGGTGCCTGGACCCCTAGGCAAAAATTTCTTCCTACTTTTATACTCTAGCCACTTACTTCCTATTCCAAACTCAAGTAGCATTTTGATTCGTTTAGAGACAAGGGCATTAACATTGTTTCTTATAAGCCATCCATCACGAATACCCGAATAACTTTTTACACCAATGCTTACATCATCTTCAGTAATGTGAGGATGTTCAAGAATCCTTCTTTTTAAATTAAATACCCAAGCACGGGGACAAATAACTGCCGTTTTACCATCACACTTTGTTAAGCCAGCCATCAAAATCGTTTCAGTCGTTGATACTATTTTTTCAAGAAATAATCCTTCCTTAGCCAAATTGAACATTGGAGGCGACGCAGCTTCACTTTCACTTTTGAGTGTAAAATGACTCAAGTCATAAATTGTAAAGTTTTGATCCACCAATTCGTCCAGACTTTCGAATGGAACTGGTTGAATGGGTAAAGTGAGCTTGTTTAAATTCTCACCTTTGTACGCATTGCTCAAAATGATTGCAACAAGCAACAAAGGTGTGTATATCCAACAAAGCGAAATAAAGTTCAGATTTCTGGCTGCGTTATTTATTTTGCTTGAGGACTGCTCGAGTAATATTTGGTAGCTCATAAAAAGTGCTTGTATATCCAACATAGCGAAATAAAGTTCAGATTTCTGGCTGCGTTATTTATTTGGCTTGAGGACTGCTCGAGTAATATTTGGTAGCTCATAAAAAGTGCGTCGTATTTGTATAATGGGGCACCTTGACAAGTTTTTAAAATTTTCAATTGACAGAACAAAATTAGGACAATAAAATATGTCAAGGCAATACACATCCACACAGTCTTGTCAAATGCCTTGAATAAAAGAGCAAAAGCAAATACTCCTGTGTTCCGTCTGGAACATGTGATGAAAGAAAATGTCCTGACGTCAGTCTGGAAAGCTAGATCATTTAATGGCCTGAAATCTACCTTGAATTCAGGAACACTTGTTGTATACATGTCAAGATCTCTTTTTAATGTGAGTATTTGATCACATGCTTTAACTGAAAAGTCACCTCTCATTTTGTATGAGGAGCCATGTAAAACAATGCCTAAAATTTCCTGTAACATGTATTCCTCTCCATTCCCTTTGTCAAAATCATGCAATTCTGACTTTGGAAAATGAAGTTTGTGTCCCGAATGCTTGCTGAAATTACCTTCACTGTTCCATCCCCAATTGTCACTCTGAATCAACCAAATTGCAGGCAAGTTTTTCAGCAGTTGCAGTTTTCGAAGCAAAACTGAATGAGTCAAGGATTTTTCTGAACCAATGATTTGTGTGTCAAAAATGCGACATGGTGTGCAAAACCGGCAGAGATACTCAATTTCACTGATAAGTTGAAAATAACTGGGTGCTGACAAACTCGAATATTTTCTGTCAGATAATCTTGAATTTTTTATGCGGCTTGCTCTGAAAACAAGCAGGTCTGCATGAAACCGGAACTTGTGATCTTGTCGATGGTTAACTAAGTTTGAATAGAGACCCATCCATCCGGAAAGGGATACATCTTCATTCGATTCCGTCACTAGAATTATGAAATTGGCATATAGACTCCATTGAAAATAGAAGGTGGCGCGTGGATCATATTCCGCCTTAGACATGCCAAAATTTATGTAGTGGTCTGGAATTCGCAGAGTTCCGGACGGCGTTAAATAATTCGAATTGTAATGTTTTGTTGCTTTTGACGGTGGAAACAAAAAGAGCTGGGCTGTACAATTAAGTCGTCTGTTGATCAGTGCAAACAAATGCCTTCGTTTCAAGATAAATGTTGAGTCGCTTGTGTTCAGATTTGTAAACTGTTGTATTTTCTCTCGGTTTTCATTTGCAACGACCACTGGCTTAGCGCTTCTATCGGGTAAAATTACCGAATAACGTGAAATTATAACAGGCGTCGTAAAAGGACCAATGATGATATTGCTTTATTTAATTAGTTGAATAAGACATGGGGACAGTATCTGTAAGTGGTCGTTAAGGTTGCCGATGAGCAAATTGTATTTCTGTGGCGTCACTTGGTTCAAACGTGCTTCAGTAAAACTCGTTGTATTTACCGTGCAGCATAGCATATCAATGTTATGAAAGTAATCAGGTAAGCTTGGGGAATGTTCCACCTGTGCTCTTAAAGCGCACAATCCTTTACCCTTTGGACATATTTGTTTCTTTGTCCAATTCACCTTTTGCTGATCGTGGTCCGCGTTTAGCAGCGTAGTAGTTCCAGTTTGCTCATTACTACAAAATAATCTGAATCTGATTATCTCCCGCCTCCTAAAA
>JAITYZ010003076.1:5266-15764 GCA_027744595.1 Paronellides praefectus | reverse complement strand
GGCCTATAATGAAAAAGAGTCAACTAAAAAAGTTGTTAATTCGAATAATATTTTCATTTTTGATCTGTGGTGCTATTTTAGTCGCCAAAAGTCCTGAATATTTGGGATCAGCGCACCTACTTTGTACATTAATATTCAAAATAGGTCAATTTATGCCTTTTATGCTAAAAATGTAACTTGATGCTCGACTTCGAGAAATAATGCTTTTGATGCTTTTTTCAGGACCTAAAAATTAATTTTTCTGTATAAAATACCAAAAGTATTGATTTGAGGAGGCAAGGCAGGGGTAATTTTCATGAAATGGTTTTTATGCCAATTATGCGTTTGACAGGGTCTAGTCATATGTGTTGATGCTTTTTAAATCAGGGTTTTATTTTTTCGATGAAAAATAAGTATATCGTAAATACTTGATGACGCGAGTAAGTTTCTATAAATTTGATTTACTTTAATACATCATTATTTCACCGGTTTTAGGGAATATAGATGAATTTTTATGTATCATGTGAGAAAATGTCTGCAATAAAGTCAATAGTATTAATTATTATTATTATTAACTGCCGAAAGCATTTATGCTTAAAAGGTAGTTTATGCGATCACTCTGTTTGTCTGTCTGTGAACACTCTAGTTCAGTCAGTTCTTGACCGATTTGGACCAAACTTGGTATGGAGAGTAGTTTGGTCAATGTGAAGGTCAAGTTGGAAAACCAGGTCAAACGGTGTGGCCGTTACAAAAAACGAATGTACGTTTCTTATGGCAAATATTTTTGTTTCCAAAAACCAATATAGCTCATCAAGTTTGATTAAGCGCTCTCACGCGTTTGGCCCAAACCCCAACCTTTACCGAGATATGACCGTTAAAAAAGTAACGGTTATGTGCATTTTTCTGGCAAAAATTTTTGTTTTCGAAATCGATAGCGCTCATCGAGATTGATCAAACGATCTCATGCGTTTGGCCCAAATCTCAACCGTTGACGAGATGTGACCGTTATAAAAAATATTTAAAGCATATAACGATCATATCTTAGATGTGTATCTTAATCTTAATCAAATCTGCTTTCGGTAGTTACTTCCCACGGGTTTAAAACGGATTTATTTATTATGGAATTTCCCTGTAACATATAGTACGTTTGTCATGCATACTTTTTCTATCATCGTTTCTTAAATTTGTTGATAGGATAAGCAACCTTTTAATGAAGCCGACGAAATGAAAGAAAAGAAACGATTAAAAAAATGAATGACTCACAAATAAACTTTAGTACAGCAGAGCACAAGTTAACCAAGCAAGCAAGCTTGTCAAGCAGTATTAATGTTGGTGGCGTGAACACTCAAGTCATCTTGGAATCTACGACTTATAGCACGGTATAGGCGGCCTGGACAAGTTAAATAGAAAAAGTAAGTAGTGATATTGGCTTGTTGTGATGTATATTTCCATGATAACTGTTGCTTCTTGTGACTTTGACTGCTATTAACAACCATAATGAATGAATGAATGAAAAAGTGTGTACAATAATACCTAATTATGCATTTGATCTGTAACATTTTTTTGTGTTTCATTTATATTCAAATTATTTATTTTAACCATCTGTTAGTTTGTTGATATGAATATCACTCCAGGATCGTAAGCTAACCAATGTGGCTGGAGAAAAAAGTAGATTAGAGAAAGATTTTTAGTAAATTAGTAATAAAAGTTTAAAATTCTGAACCAAAATTTAATACAGGTAATACTGCAGACACAGAAACAATTTTATTTTATGAGGCAAAAAGCAAAAACAACAACAAAAGTGAGCATGCTTTTGGTTTATACATAGTTTGTACACAAAAAGTGTTTTGACAGCATAAAAAAAATGACAAAGTTTTATCATTTGATTTTATCATTGAAATTTGTGGTTAAAACTTTGTTCAATTATTATAATAAATCAACTGGCACAATTAACAATATCCGGGTAAAAGTAAACTGAACATAATTTGATACAAATTTGTACTTTGAACAAAATTAATGGCAGCTACTTTAAATAGCCTATTTACAATAAAGTATGTAATTTTTTAAAGTACAAAAGTGCAAACTCCCGTCATACTCTCTTCATTTTATTTTTTACCTGGAATTTGTTAAACGATTAAAAATTAAGTGTTTTGTTCGAATGGAATCACTACTGATTTTACTAATGTAGTTACTAGTGAACGAAGAATTACTGGCCTTTTATAAGCCAAATGAAAATCTGATGCCTCTTTGTTAATACGTAGTGCTTGCGACTATTATTTTCTTCATCTAAATTGGCAATCAATACAAAGCAGTAAGTGACAATTCTCTTGGAACTTGGAACAATGTCGGAGAACATACCAGCTTTTCAGCGATCTAACATTTGGTGGGTTGAAAAATTGGGGTTTAGTGCTTTCACGCCTGTCTTGATATGGCCAGTGGTATCTCTGCTCGTGAGGATTGGACTTCCGGGAGGACAATTGCTACTGTTGCTGACCCTGATTGTTGTTGGATTTTACATGTGTATGATATTTAAAGAAAGTTTATGCACATTTATTTCTATACAATTTTAACAAAACATAATTAAGGGTTGAAACTAATGTTAAATTAATTTGGGGTGAATTTCCAGGGTCTTGTAGGAATGGAATGACAAGCCATCCCACCCTGATTGACATTCTTGTACTGGGGATCCTGATGCGGAACATTCCTGGTTTTAAATTTTTAAATTGCTCCAGTATCCAAGACTTCTTTTTTATTTGCCGACAAATTGCCTTCACACTTTTTTTAACGACAGCTGGACTAGGTTTGGGTCGGGAACAGCTTTCTAATTTATTTCATGTCGTTCTGAAACTGACATATGCACCTTGTGTTTTTGAAACCTTGTTACTGGGACTATTTAACCATTTCATTCTTGGGGTTCCGATAAAACTCGCGATTTTTGTGGGATTCCTGATTGCAGCGGTGTTGACACTTGGTAAAGAACCACATCTCATGTTATTTAGAGATCGAAGCTACAAAGTGGGCATGAAAATTCTGGATATTGTAATGGGCTCAATCAAAATGGATGCACTTTTGGCGATTAGTATTGCATTGGGACTTTTTGTAACTCGGCAAGAAAGTATCAGTGCGACTTTTAATAAGTATTCTGTTCAAATCCTTTCAGGGATAATGTTTGGTCGTGCGTGGAGTTTAGGTTGTGATAAATTCTCAAGTGACCCCAGCACCAATCAGCGAAAGGAAATTATAGCAATCCGGATGCTATTTACTTTGTGCATTGTATCCAACTTTTTATTTGGGTACAGGTACCTAGGCTTTCCTGAAGTTTGTCTGAGAGCAGTAGGGATTGCCATTTTTTGTTTGTTTCTCACCTGGTTTGTTTCCTTTTCCCTGATTACTGTAATAACTGGTTGGAGATACAACATTCCAAAATCATTAACCGATGCTGCTATTAAAAATGTCAGGGAAAGAATAATCGAGCAAGGCTATTCTGAACTTTATGTACCTTCCATGGAATTTGAGGTACCTGCAAAGATATTCGGGACGAATTTGAGTGGATCCGTATTTCTAACAAATGGCCAAATGACAGGATTGGAAACTTTGTGTAGAGTTGGGCAACCCATTCTCAGTTTTAACAAAGTGAGCGCACAAATAACCATAATGAAAATAATTAGTAGTTTTTGAAACAATTAAAATTTTAAATGATTTTATTTTGTAATTGAATTAGCATCTGGAAATAACTATGACATCTGACCTTGCCCTGATCAACCCGAAATGTTCATATGATTTTCTCCTCATATTCAACTTCAAGGAAGGCGCAGAAAACGGCGTAGTGATTGGAGCCATGCAACATGTCAAGTTTACAATTACCTTGGCCTTAAATACCTTGACAAATAAATTACGTGTAGTAAACTTTAAATTTAAAAGTTTAGGAGAAGTAACGATAAAACTGGAAGGACTGGGAATGTTTAATATTCTGGCGTCTAGCTTGGCAGAAAAGGAGGCAAATAACACCAAAATGCGTTACGCCAAATTGGTCGAAGAAATGCTGAAAGTAAAATTAATGGACATTGCTGAGAATATTCCATTACCCACGCCAAATCTTCAACAGATTCTGATGGAAGGAGTTCAAATGCTTTTGGAAGAGATGGGGTTGATAGTAATGTGGTGGGTTATTGTGATGGAGTTACTTGTGTTGGCTTAATTAAAAATTAAAAAGTGTGTGGTGAGCTTTATTTGTCGATTAAAAGTTGTTGTTTTTTATAAAAGCACGATACGATGTTTGTCCAAAGTTGGTTCAATTAAAATATTGATGCAAATGTAAAACGAAAATTAACTACTGTCATAATATTAATGACTCATTACTAATGATGGTATATCATATGATTATTAGGGAATCATTTAATACAATAATTACCATGTTTTCGTCAGCAAAGTCAGTTATAAGGAAAAAACGTTTACAACTTTTGAGATACGTTCGAGTGTAAACTTAAAAGTGATTCATGTGTATTATCCGATGGGATCCGGCCTAATTTACACTTGAAGCGTCGTGAGTCACGAGACTTGACGGGAATGACTATCTGATTAGCTTTGGGTTTATCATTTATTCATACATTTAAACCGTAATATATTAAAATACCTCATCAAAAATTTTAGTCATGTGAATTGAGGTGTCACTGATAACATAAACACTACTACATATTTATGTACCTTGATAAGGTAATACAATCATTTGTTTTATCCTCGTTAATTGAATGTATAGTAATTAGTATTTTTTTTAAAATAACTAAACTTGCAAACGCAGTTGCGCAGTGCAGTATGTAAAGTCTGTTCCAAGTAGATGGTCATTTCAGACCTAATTTCTTCAAAAAAAATTTCCCCATAAAAAAGACTTGGTTAAATCGGTTTCCCTCTTCATTTCTATAATAACAGCAAAGTAACAGAAATGGCAGAGAACACACTGTTGTATCGACGCTTACTTTCAACATTGGAGGATGGACTTGGGTGTAGTACATTCACACCTGTGCTTGTATGGCCGGTAGTTTTCCTCTTCCTAAACGATGGCCTTCCCGGTGGACATTTGTTGATTTTATCTGCACTGGCGTTTTTAGGAGTTTCCATTTGTATGCCAAACAAAAATTATATCATTTTATAATAATAAATAGAAAAGAAGTTTAAAATTGGCATTGGTTTTTTTTATTGAAATAGGGTATTCCAAAGGAATGGTGCTTTACCCAACGCTTTTCGACGTTTTTGTAATGGGGGCATTATTGACCAACATTCCCCATTTCCAATTTTTTCAGTACCCATATTTTTACCAAATAGGTCTACTAGTCGTTTTAGTGATTTGTGGACTAGATCTGGGTTGCCATGAACTTGCCAAGCTATCCGTTACTGTTCTACGAGTTATATATGCACCCTGTGTTTTGGAAATCTTAGTAATTGGAATAATACTTAACCATTTTATTTTAGGCATTCCATTTACATGGGCAATTCTGTTAGGATTTGTATTGGCGGTAGTGTTCACTGCCATGAAAGTGCCAAGTCTAATGTTATTTCGGGATCATAGCTACAAAGTGGCAAAGAAAATTTTAACTATCGTCATTTCTGCAATTAAAATGGATACATGTTTTGCAATCGGCATTGCTCTTGGTTTTTATGTAACCCAGCACAAAAGTACTACGGAAATTTTAAATAGTCACCCGGTTGAAATATTTTTGGGGGTCCTTTTAGGTCGCGCCTGGAGTTTTGGTTGCCATTATAGATTTTCAAAGGACTTTGGAACAAATAAAGCACCAAGAGTGGAATTAATAATCCGACTGCTATTTACAATTTGTACTGTTTGCAACCTTGTATTTAGATTTAAAGGAAATATAGGCTTACCTGAAGAGTGCCTTTTAGTGGCAGGAATTTCTATCTGTTGCTTATTTATCGTCTGGTTTGTATTTTATACACTCCTTACTTTCTTCATTGATTGCAAGTTGAGAATCCATACATCAATAGCTGACGTCGCTTTAAAATATATTCGGGATAAAATGATGGAACAATGTAGTTCCTTGTTGCATATACCGTCTACAGAATTTGAAGTACCGGAGAGGATATTTGGTAGAAACTTGAGTGGATCTATATTTCTTACAAATGGACAACTTCAGGGATTGGAAAGTCTGTGCAGCGCCGGGCAACCCAGTTTAGGTCTTAACAAGGTAAGTTTACAAAAACATTTTTAAAAACTAGTTCTTTGGAGCAAGTTTGTAAGTTAGACAATTTATTTCTTTAATTTTTTGTTCATTTTTGACGGTGATTATAATTAGAACCTACAGATCATTATGACTGCTGAGCTTGCGCTGATCAACCCAAAAAGTACACACGACTTTCTTCTCATCTTTAACTTCAAAGAACGTGTGGAAAATGGTGTGGTGACTGGAACCATATCACATATCAAGTTTACCATAACCATGGCCTTAAGTACCCTGACAAACAAATTGCGCCTTGTCGACCTCAAGTTAAAGAGTTTAGGCCAAATAGCGATAAAAATAGAAGGGTTGGGACTGTTTAGCCCGTTGGTGGCCATTATTGCGGAAAAGAAGGCAAACAATACTAAAGAACAACATGCTAAGACGGTGGAGGAGCAAGCCAAAAAGAAATTAAGGAAAATTGTTGACGAGAAAATTAATTTATCATTACCAAATCTACAACACATTCTTGTCCGGGCAATTCAAATTATTTTGGAAGAGGTGGGATTGATTGTTATGTGGTGGTTTGTTGTAATGCAGTTACTTGTGTTGACCTATCCAACAAATTAAGTTTAGAATAAAATGTGTGTATTTCGTTACGAAATTTTCATAAACTTTTGTACTTTTTGTTTCCTGTACGATTTTACGGAGGTTGATCCAAACCAAACCTTTTTTCAAAATATGACAAATTTTACGCCAATAATACACAGCAATATAGCTACTTATGCTAGTATTTATGGTTTTACTCCGTATTAATTTCTATTTATAATTATCTGGCCTGATCGTTCTGAAATTTGTACTGAGCCTTCTGCAATGTTGTACTACATTAAAACTTAAGTAAAATAAAAAATACCATAAAACAAAATCATTTTTCAAAATCATATGATTTAAATTTTGGGCTACATGTAACGGATCCATTAAAACACGGTAATAAATGGCAAAAACAACACGAGTGATAACTTACAACGTTGAGATGAAAACAATCTTAAGTGTGCACGTGCACTTGTTGGTTTAAAAGTTGATCTATTGAAAAAGGGCTGTACACATATTATGCCACACAATGATAGAGGAAGGAGGGTCTGAAGTCCCCATTTACCGTCACGTCATGTTAAAAAAAGCGTGACATGGGGGAAGGAGGTCAGAAAATAAAAGGTTTTTTTTGTGACATAATATATGTACATATGTCATCTAAAAGTTGAACCTATTTTAAAAACGTTTCTTTTGGCTTGGATCATCCTCCGTATTTGTACCTGTATAAATGTTATTCTGCCTTCATATTAGCAAAAGCGCTGTAAGTCTGTTTATTGCTCGATAATGACTCATTATTAATTAGCTAAAGAAACAATACGCTATTAGTCTACCTAGATAATGTTGCAAATAGAATACATCCATTATGAACACGGTTTCAGCTCGATTAAGCATTGCATTTAATTTGACCAGATAATTAATCAGCAATCTCAACACAAAAGGGATTAGTGCTTTTAATTCTAAATGGATTAAAGCTTTCAATGAAATAATGTTTATTATTTCCGGTCTTTATACCAGCTCATAATGTCTAGGAGACAGCAACACAAAATAAATGCTACGTGGTAACCAATGCATTCTTGGAGGCAATCCACATTTGTGCAAACAACCAAATAGTTCATTACAGTCTTTTGATATTCCAAAACCCCAACTTTCAGCTCATTCTCAATAAACAACAATCGTGATAATGCGTAAAGGCTTTCATTTTGTCATTTTCCTGTTGTGTTTGGCATTTATGTTGGAGGATGCAGGTTACAGTATTTTGATATCCCAAAACCCCAACTTTCAGCTCATTCTCAATAAACAACAATCGTGATAATGCGTAAAGGCTTTCATTTTGTCATTTTCCTGTTGTGTTTGGCATTTATGTTGGAGGATACAGGTAACATAATATATACAATTTATTAAACATCTACTTACATTTAGATATATAATTGTAGGTATAAAATTTAATGTTTTTATTGTTGGTTTTGTATTTTGCCAAACAGCATCAAGTTCGATGTGCGACGAAGGCAATGATGTGTTAACACAAGTCACCGATCTCTTGAATACTTTGAAAGGCCATATCTCCGATAAGGACTAAAACAGACACCACGACTATCTTATCGAGTTGCGAAATTAATTAAGATTTTTTTATCCTTGCTTCAAATATTTTATGAATTAAAATGAAAATTACATTTAACAAAGTATTAAAATCAGTTGAAAGTTAAAGCCTAACACCTAATTTAATTGATCAGACATCAAATCCTTTCGTTTTGTTTTTAATACAATTTAACCAAACGATTGTTAAAACTGTCATGATCCATCTTATTTATGACCTTACTCGCAGAGAGTAACTCAATAAAACGTTTCAAATGGGGCATTACAAGACATATCGTACCTCTCACGGACGGATAACGCAAGGCTCATTTTTACATACTGAACGATACCGTAATGCTGTATTTTGCTGACTTGTCGATCCCGCGACGCTTATTTTTGTAAGAAAATTTACAAAAACGTCAAGTTAAAACGGTATAGCGTGGCTTTCAAAACTTTTAAAGCGTCTGTGGAACTCTAACTTCTTCACAAAAAAAAATGGGAGCCACAAGTTGTGAGAATGATGAAGGAGCCCAATCCAATTACATGAGTACTATGAATTTAGAAGGGGATTCTTCACTTTCATGTATTTAAAGCCTCGTTTGGAATGCTAAAAACTAAAATTTGAGTGATACCTTTCATCAAACTCCGATATTTCGATAAACCCCTCCTAGGGTTCAAGTTTACTCCTGGGTTTCCTAATTTTCCGTAAAGGGTCATGTTTTCATCAACGTTTTTGAGTACTACCCTTCAGCTGGGTTTGCATGAGTTTAGAAATGGAATGACTAGTAGACATCTCATTTTACATAGAGCAAAAAATTGAGTTGTTGCGAAAGACAAATCAGATTGAGTTGGTTGGGTTATGGAATGCTCCGATTAAAAGAGAAGACAATAATGATGATGATTGTATAGTAAAGAGACTTATGGGGTCAATAGAATTATTTGTGGAAAAACCAAGGCGCAGAATTGATGGAAGGTTTCAACGTTTTTGAGTACTACCCTTCAACTGGGTTTGCATGAGTTTAGAAAAGAAATGACTTTAGTAGACATCTCATTTTACATAGAGTAAAAAATTGAGTTGTTGCGAAAGACAAATCAGATTGAGTTGGTTTATGGAATTGCTCGGATTAAAAGAGAAGACAATGATGATGATGATTGTACACTAAAGAGACTTATGGGGTCAGTAGAATTATTTGTGGAAAAACCAAGGCGCAGAATTGATGGAAGGTCATGTAATATTTATCAGCTTGATTAAAGAGATTTATACAAAAAAGACAATCATGCAAAACTTGTTGACTTTTAAAAGTTGTGGAAGGAATAGCTAGCTGGGTTAAAAGCTTTGTAATGTTATTTAATTTTAATAATCAAACAATATAGATTATTAATACTCAATTAACCTTGTTTACATACATACTTACTCAAGTTAATAATTTTATCGTAACATCAACTGATCATGTAAAATAAACGCAGATGTGTACAAACCAAAGACATAAGATGTCGAAAAATAGTTACCAAAAGACACAAAAAGAAAAAAAAGAAAAGTGGGATTTATTTTGTAGCTGAAAAGCAACATGAGCAGCTTCATTTAGTGTGTTCCCCATGCATTCACATCAACATACTTGATAAAACTGGCATGTAGCTCCATCGCAAGCTGTGGAGTCTCCTCATGAAGTCTTTTGAAATTTTCGGAGGTCATCAGATCCGAGTGCTTTTCCTTTGAGTACCTATGGATAGCATCGTAAAAACAAAAATCCATATTTAATGAGCGACTTAATTGGAGTTTTAAATTTAAAACAATTTATGTTTATTTCAAAAGGAGGTATATCTTACCAAGTTAGTATTTTTATAGACTTTCGATTCAGATCCTTCCACATGGTGTCCTCGGAAACTTCCAATTTCATTTTCTTTTTTTCGGGAACATTGACTACAACGACGTTAGTACAGTTTGTCATGTTCTTTGTGTACAAAAGTAAATCCAAGGCAACATCAACGTTGAACCAATCAGCACGCTTCATCATCAGCAGCTCGTACATGGACGTGCGAAGATCTGTCACATCGTAGCAATTTGCAGCCTTCAGCATCTCAAACGCGAGACGACAATCTGTCAAAGGTTCCTCCACATCCAGAGTGTAGAGATACTTGATAAACGCCCGTATCAACCGTTCAGTCATTTCGGGAATTTTGATCTTGTT
>JAITYZ010003075.1:0-12412 GCA_027744595.1 Paronellides praefectus | reverse complement strand
AAAGGTGTAAGCCAGAAGGAAAATTCAGCAATGCCCCAAATAGAATTGAGATATTATCTTACGTTCTTTGAAGTAATAGTAGCGCAGTGCAAAAATTTTCAACGTGCATTCTGAGGCAAATATGGCTATAAAAATTGCATTTAAAATTTCCAGCACTTGGTCCCAAATCTTCAAGAAAAACAAAATTTGTCCACTTTACATTAAATAATTCAAAAAATAAAATAAGTAGTACTCCTCAGAGCTAAATAAAGACCAAAAAATATATGCTTTACCTTGGTTTGTTGATAATGATCCAGCATCATGGTCATCATGTTGACACCTAGCGTTATTAAACCACAAATCAAATGAAATGTTAGAGTTTACGTATACAATATGTCACCAATCAATTTAGTTTGGCTGACCTATGAAGATCATGATGATCATATCAAACTTTTGATTTGTGACTAATTCAAAAACCATTGCTTGAGGCTTCCACTATGGAAAACATTCAAAATAAAAACCGTTTATATTAAATGTATAATTCATAAATTCAAGTTATCATAATACGTTAAATTATTGCATTTATTATGTCGTCATACCGTGGGACGAGGAATTGCTTTCACTGGCTTTTTCGAACCCATCTTTTTCATGGCTGCATAGTACTTTTTCTGGTCCTCAGTCATGAACATTTCCATCGAGCCCCCGGCCTTTAAAATTAAAAGTAAAGTACACCAATATATACCTAGTATGCATTTAAAAAAAACTTATAAACTAGGGTAAACGCTTTAAGTGACACCATAATAAGGAAAAGGATCATTTGTGTACCAATGAAATAAAATACATGTATTACAATACAAATGCAAAAAAAAGTCACCCTTCTTATACTTTTTTGATCTTACTCGCATTCCTTGCATTCTTGACATTGCCCTCAAAGGTCGAAGTGCTCTCAGGGTTCGAAGAGTTTTGAATATTTGCACACTTCCAGCACCAGCCAATGCCGCAATAAAGTTGATTAGAGACACCATCACAATCACAAAATCCAGCCAGCACCACGCATTGGAAAAGTATGCTACAAATCCCAGGGCTAGCCATTTTATACACATCTCAAAGAAAAATATCACTGTAAATATTCGATCCATATAGAACAGAATGTCAGTCAGGATGGGATTTCCGGAAAGGTGAACGTCTTCAAGGGCCTATAGTTTGAAACAGGCGTGCATAGGAATTAACTCAAGTTAAAGTTAATAGCTAAAGTTATTTTTTTTTAAAGTCTCTATTACCAAAGCTAGCGACGACAGCAAAATCATTGTGATCACTGCTGTCTCAAAATATTTATTCTCAATCAATCTAAACGTTTGCAACCGAATATGTGACCATAATGGCAAAAACGGCGAGTCTTCCATCGCAAAAATGGGAAATCTGTCATAAAATTCGGGAGGAAAACAATCAGCAGGGTACTGTTCTTCTTCCTCCTCCTGCTTGGAACTTCGATGTAAATGGTGCAACGCGATTTTCTCGGGATCTACCATATCCTCATCATCCTCAATCTCCGAATCACTTTTTTCGCCACACTTTTCATCCTCATCTGAGCCACCATCAAATGCATCATCGTCCCCCAAAGCAACTGAATTTCTTTTTTTCTTTTTAGAGCGTGGTGGATAGTGCGTATGTGACCCGTATGACTGCATGCTCAGGCTGTCTTCTTGTTCCTTTTTCGCTGCGGCTGCAGCCCGTATTTGTTCCAAATTATTCATAAGTTTCTTGGTGCGAATTACTAGTCGAGCTGTATCAGCAAGACGATGTTTTTTTCTTGGAGGTTCCTCTGGAGGAGGCGGCGGTGGTGGTGGTGGCCTCAGACGTGTCATAATTTGATTTTTCCATTTAACCACCATATCAACTTGCATTCGGACAAACTGTCCAAATTTCATCTTGACCCATTTTGTGAATCTACCTATACGATTGAAAGCTTCTGCTAGTTTGTTCGTGTCAGAGTCAGTGCTTGGCGAAGAGAGATTTGATGCACCAAAACTGGAGAGGAGAAGGGCAAGGAAGAGATTCAATACAACCAGATTCCCAATGATAACGGTAGCGAGAAAAAAGGGCACACAGGCTCCTCCAGTAACCAGCATGCAATCCCACATACTCTCAATCCATTCACCACAAAGCACCCGAAAAATTATCATAAACGAATGCCAGAAATCGGTGAAATTCCAGCGGGGTAGCTCTTTGCCAGGAAACAAGTGTATTTTATCTAAATGAAAAGAAATATATATAAGCAATATAACTACCTACCTACCTACCTACATGCAGACCTTATAGCAAATATATGTATTGATGTTTTATGTATTATACCATAATAGTTCTTTGCAAATAGCTGCATGCCCATTACAGCGAAAATGAAAATGATTATGATAAGGACAAACACAAGATTTCCTAAGGCTCCCATTGTTTTCCCCATTATGCTAATTAGTAAATTTAAAGTTGGCCAACTTTTTGCTAATTTGAACACACGAAGCTGGAAAACCAAAAGTTTACAAAATATTTTACCATACACTTATTATCATGCTAATATATGTATAGTGCTTTCATTTATTAAACTTTAATTACCAAACGGAAACTCCGAAGCGCACTGATTCCAGGAAGATTGGTATTTTCAAACATCATTTCCAGTAAGGATAATTTAACTGAAATATAAATATTTTAAATTTTAGCGATTTAAGCAACGTAAGTTTGAGGCGTGCAATGGCCAAATAAAATTTGTAAAACAATCTTTATACCTATAATGAAATCAAAAACGTTCCATCCTACTTGAAAGTAAAATTTAGGACTCATTGCAATGATCTTCATAACGCATTCCACGCCAAATATAGTAGAGAAGACCTACTCAACCAAATGAAATTTTATGAAATACATTCAACATTGTAACATCATAAATGCCTTATTTTAAGTGTACGACATTACTTTGTTTCCGTTTTTTAGAATACTCGCCATTGCAACATTCTGCTCAAGTCCATAGTGGTCCAGGGCCATAAATACAGTACTGCAACAACAAAAATATTGATTATATCATAACTCACAATCTGAATACATATATGTATATATGATGGCCTAACATAACACTAACACTATAATAATATCAATATCAGTGGAAAAATAATATTGCTCACTTGAAGACAATGACTAGCGTGATGAACAACTCACAAAATGGGTCAAATACAATGAAAGAGACAATTTTACGTAAAAGCGAATATGGAAACCCACACCTGAAATTTCCGGAAATTAATTTATAACTTATATCCTTAGAATATTAGAAGATTCGCTATTTATCTGAATGTCACTGTTTGTAAACCATGCAATATTGTATTAGCAATAAGTAAGTATGAAACGGGAAAGACAATAAAGGCTCTTATCTTATCTTACCTCCACACGCAAAATATGTCTGAAAACAATTCATGGTACATCAAAACATTAATATAGTATAATCTAAACATTGAAATATATAATGATAATTTTAACACTCCTACTTAATAAGTAACATAATATTTTACCACATAAATGACATGCAAAAACAAAAATTATAAATTACCAATGAAGCGAAAACATCCTTCAATTAATTTTTGCTTTATCAAAACTTTCCAATCTTCCACTTCTTCCGTACCGCTTACCCTCCTTGGTTCTCTCTGTTCTGTTCGAGCAGCTTGGTCAATGATTTCGTTGAGAACCAAAACGTCTATACGTGATAACGTGATAGTAAAAAAAGGTTTAATAATATATAGCACCTTGTTTAGCACATTATAGCTTTTGGGTAAACTACTATTTTTTATACCTTTCATATCTACTGCGGTGCTTGGTGCTTGAAAGTGATGCGAAGAGTGCTCCCTTTCATTTCGTTGCTTTAAACCTTTGGAATGTTCTTGAACACTGTCTCTTCCAACAACAACATTCGATTCCTCATCCATATAACGCTCCATTGCATCTCCGCATAGCTTTGATCGTTGCCTTAACTGACTCTCTTTCGTCATTGCCGTGTGCGGTCCAATTCCGTAACCAATGTAGGGTCGACTCAACAAATCATGAGAGTTGTATGATAGCCGGGAGGCATGAGAGTTGTAGGATGAATTACGAGATCCATATCCTACAATGANGGAAATTTTTTTTTGAAATCCCTTTAATCCACAAAACTCACCGAATCCGCCGTGACTATGATGTAACATGCCATGATGAAAGGGTACTATAATAGCACCATTTTCCTCACTCACTGGAGTGGCTGCTGTTGAGTCATCCGCGTATGGCAAATGTTCCTGTGCATCCATGTATGTTGAAAGAATTAACGGTTTTTTCTCAGCATCATAGCTGCGTCCATACTGGTGATAATGGTGAGAACCCCGACTCATGTTGAATGGGCTACCAGGAAGACTTGTACTAGACTGAACGGAATAAAAATATATATATTTTAACTGGTTTAATTAGAGAACCCAAGCAGTAAAAAAAATTATCTGGAATCCAGATTCTGGATAAAAATAAATTTAAGCTGTTTTTCTTACTTTTCGTGTCCTTCCTAATCCATTGGTAAGTTTTCCATGCGAGCCTATAAATGATTCACCGCATTCTGACTTCAAGTCTTTCAACTGCTCCTCTGACCCGGGATCCTCAGCCCACATTTCATAGCTTTTGCTCGAAAATTGTGTAGGAGATTTATGACCGCCATTGATATTACCGTTATTTCTTGCCGTATCTACAACAGCTGCCGCCGCCGTTGCTCTAGCTTCAGCTTTGGCCAATGCTTTGGCTTCCCTTGCTTCTTCTCTAGCCTCTTCCTCCTCCTATTACAAAACAAATGCCACACCCAATATACTCAGCTTTAAACAACAGCAATAATTAGCAAATTGACGCAGTTCACTATGAAAGCTATAATAATGACAACTTACACGCATAGCCTCTTCCTCGGCTAATGCAGCTTCCTCCTCTTCCTTTGCTTTCTTCCTCAATTCATCATACGACATGGCGACAATAGCTAAAATCAAGTTGACAAGATAGTATGATCCAAGGAATATAATGACAATGAAGAACATCATGTGCCATGGTCCAGCAGCACGTAATACCTTGATCATTGTAATTAAGTCGTGTTAATTGACATTATTATTACCTCATTATTCATATTCAGCTAAAATAACATACTTGTTGATATAAGCTCTCCCAGAAATCCTGAGTCATCAACCGGAAAGCAGATAAAAAGGCCCAGCTAAAAGAATCAAAACTTGTATACCCATAGTTTGGATTGGGGCCGAAGCCTTGTAAACAAGTGAAATTGTCTGGGCATGTACTGCAAGTTATTCGGAAAAAACATGTTACAATCCCTCTAAAAAGGATGCAGTTATTTGAAATACACTGTAGTAATAATTTTACCCCGCTCCAGAAGAATTTCCACAAAGTGGATATTCTCCGTCAATTAATCCAGGGAGCCAATTACCTAAAAGCAGTAAATAGAGAATAAAATGATCATGAAGACGACGACAAAGAAAGGAATTGGAAATGCTTTCACCATTCATTCTCCAGTTACTTGAGAAAATGAAATGAAACGAATGAATGGAATGAAATCACATAAAAATCTGCTGCTGCTGCTATTGAGAAAAGGCACGATAACGCTATTACCATTTTACTTACTTTTATTACTATTCCAATTGAACCACGTAACTCCTTTATCTTCGCCAACGATATCTACAGCCAACTCATCTGGAAAGTCTTTGATACACTTTTGTGTTAGAACGCCCATATAGATTTGAAGTCCCATTAAAGCGAACACAGACAAGGAAAACATTGTGAGGATGATGACGTCACGCAGGTTCTTCACGGATTCGATGACAGCCCCGACGATGGTTTTCAGTCCCTACACACACGTTATTGGAAATATTGAGTAAACGGCTACATAATGGCTTTTCACTGAAATTCCAAAGAAAGCTTCAAGGTAGACTTATGTGTTATTGTTCCATAATATAGGACTTACAGGAATGATTGCCACAGTTTTCAAAGCTCGAAGTACACGAAAGGTTCTCAAAGCTGCCAGGTTTCCCAGATTTATTCCCATTGTCACATACCTAAATACATTATTATACATAAATTGATAGGTAATAAAACATTTACTGGTTTTTCCATAAACAAAAAAATAAATCAAGCAAAAGAAGTGTACTGCCAACTCAAAAACAATTTGAATAATTACTATTCTGCAATATTACAATATTTATATACACAATTAAACTTATAGTTCCAAATACGATTTGCGCAAACATAATTTCAGAAGCCAATTTGACATAAAAAAGGAGATGGTAGATGGTAATATGTACCTCTGAGCTAGAGAGAAAAGTTAGACTCAGGGTCATTGACGTGAGAGATAACAGCAACACATCAGCAGCAGCAGTACCAACACCAACACATCAACATTTAGGTAGCAGCAAAAAGACTTGTTGCACTGCAACTCTTTGCAATTCAACTCACAGCATATTTATTTGTTTGAGAGAAAAAGGCACGGTTTCGTGATAGCGCAGCACAAAGAGAGCTTCTACATTGTTTTTCGGAGAAAGTAGGGAAAGTAAAAAAATAAGAAAGAAAAGAGAAAGTTTGTTAGCTAGAGATGAGAGAAAGTAGAGAGAAAAGCGCTATGCCTGTGCATTATAAATGCAATGGATTAAAGAAGGAGAAAAGGAAGGATGATGTGATGAAAAAAGTACAAAGTATATAGTACTAGAATTGTGTATTTTATTACAGTGGTTTCTTTTTTTTGCCGGAGGATATTTGTAAAATCTTGATTGAGAGTATCTCTCTGGGTGGGATAATATCACGATACGATTGAAAGTCACAACTAGACACTTTCACTTTTAGACAGACCTAATGAAGAAAGTACACAAAGAGAAAGAGATATACACGCTTAAAAACATTTATTATTACAGAAGTATGTAATGTACAGTTATATTTTACAAAATACTATAAAAAATAATACGACATAATTATCTAATTATCCAGCCAGAAGAGGAAATAGAGGACAAATAAAATATTTTATAAACAGATTATGAAAATAATAAAAACAACAAATGTAAATACAACGTACTTACGTTCTACTATCTACTTCCATTATTAATACTAAATATAAAACGACTCATAATCATTAAAACTAAAAAGCATGCAATTATTAAAAAATATCCATTTTTTATATGGATGACTAAACAACTTAATGAACTATAACACTTGTTAATACACCACTACATTTCAATAATTTTACTGCAAAACGTAAACAAACTTGCAAAACTAAAACATGAAAAATATAACCATAAATAGGAAACTAAAACTACTGCTACATATGGAGTCTATAAATTAGTAAAGCCTTTCTAGTAGTTAATATTAAAATTTAATGTTGTTTCAGGAGCTCTAACTGAAATGATATAAAAAGACGACTGTGTAATTTCAGACTCACGCTAACGAAATGACGACGAAATCTAACCAGTTCCAAGCATCTCTAAGGTATGTAAACTTTTCCAGAATAAATCCACGAGCCATCACCTTTACAGCCGACTCGAATGTGTAAATGGCTGTAAAGACGACTCTACACAAGAGGATTATCATAAAAAAATGTTACCTGAGTTAATCAGAACTTTCACATAATTAATTAAGACATTCGACTCAATTCCTTCGAAATATGTATGACACCAATACACAACAGAGTAAACATCTCATCTGAATATAGCGTTAAGTCGTTCGGTGTGACAATATTTATTTTCGCAGTTTTACTTAACCATTTATTCAAATCTATCTAATATTTTTTTAGCATTTTAGGTTGTAAATTTACTGACTCGGTAGATTCGGTGAGTGGCGATGGAGAAATTATCATCACCGCACAGTTGGCCAAAATTGTCAGGATGATAACCAGTGAAAACAGTGAATGTGTTAATACAGCGATGGCGACTCTTCTCACTGGATTAAAGGGACTTAGCAGCCATACCGCATCCGTTGCACTAAACCGGAAAATGTCCTTTTTCTTCGTTACAATCACGAACGTCTATGATGAGATGACAATCACAACGACAAGGTTGACGGTGTGAGTAGTGGCACACAGAATTGTAACGTGCGAAAAAAGAGAGGACAGAACAGAGGACCAAAAGATTTATTGTTTGCAATAAAATTAGGATTTTCTTCTTCCACAACTGCTCTTTTCTTATATGTACATAAATGGAAGTAGTAGTAAAGGTTGTGTTTGTGTAGGTGAAAGCGAAACATTATGGAAAGAAATACCAGCGTGCAACTTTTTTGCAGCCATAAAACTTTATGAGCTCACTAGATTACTGATGAGTAGCTCTTCACAAAAATGGGTTTTACAACATAAAACGGTTTCAGACTCAACAATTTTGCAATACCCTTTTCTTCTTCAACTCACCGGGATTAAACCAAGAAAAACCTATTTCTTCTGTCTAAGGTAGCGATTACATTTTCGTAGTGGCTATAATTTTTAGGGGTGGGGGGAAGTTTAATGGTTTTTTGATTATATAGGTATAAATTATTTGTGGTTTTGTGTTTCCGAAATGTAAGGGTTGTAACGGGATATTGTCAACAAGATAATTGGATTTGTGGGATTATAGTAATCAATCTGTAGAGGCAACAGGCTGGCTAGTTTGAAGTATGTTAAGGATGTAGATAATATAGGTATACAATTGTAGTAAATTGTGTTGGGTAATGTGTGGTAGTGATAATTTCTTGTGATGGTTGTTGCGGAGAAAAGCGAGAAGATTAAAATAAAAAGGTTAACTAACCGGTTGGTTGTGAAAGAAAGGATCTATATCTTCCAGTGGGACTCCAGCCAACTCTTGGTCGAACGCTGCTGCCATTCTAATTGGCAATGGCATCCCTTGTTCCAGATTTGGATCTGGACAAGGACCATCATCGTCGTCATCCTCATCATAGCGCACCTTAAAAACATATACATATCGGTATTAACAAAGACTATAGCAAGTTAGTTGGGTATATAGTAGTAAGAGTTGTGAAGTAAAAAAATAGTAGAATCCAAATTAGTACAAGTTTTTAGTGGAATGGGGTAACTTGAAAAGGTATAAACTGTAAAAATGCAAGTTAGTTTGTCAGGAAGCGTATACATACTGTGGTCATTTAATTTTTATATTAAAACATGCCCATCATCATTTGAAGACATGCAGCCAATAATAGCCAACATATTATTTAATAACAGTATACCTACATACATAGGTACTAAAGGAAAACGGAAATGTATTAAAATAAATAATACCATCATATCCATTTAATCATTCGGTTAATTCAATTGGTTTATCTGCCATTCCATCTAATTGTAACTATGCTTGATTAGTTATTAACTGTATACTATCAATTAACTCAACGTATATTAATATTCTTCGTTATTCTCTCGTACTAAAAAATGATGGTGAAAAATCAAAAAAAAATTCAATATTCAACGGCGTCATCTTACGTTTCCAGCTTGAGTACTTGTTTTCTCATTGCTCATTTCTGAAAGGATTCTTCTAAAAACTCTGCTACTTCTTTCATATTCACGGCAACATACGTTTACTGTAGTTGTACAAAAGTTACAACTTGTAACTGGTAAACCACCCAATACAGCAATGTGGAATAGCCAGTTTTTGTTATGGCTCCACAACCAACCGCAAGCAACCCTGCAACTAGCCACATGGGAGAAAATGAAGAAAGTTGAGTAAAAAAAGGTCTCACGGGTGTTGTCCTTTTATAGAGTAGGCATTTTAACTTGACATGGTTCATTTATCATCCGTTAACAGTTCACTATATCTAACACTATGTCCAACTAACTGTTGTTGTACCAAAAGAATATGTCATTATTATTGTACATGTATTTTTACAAGGTAAAAATGAGATTATACACGATATTTTTGTATATACTCTATTGTGTGGGTTGACACACAAAAATAGAGAAGGTTTAAAAACCATGAGCAAACACAGGCTGCTATATATTTTCATGAACATCAAAAGCAATCTAACAAGTATACTAAAAGTCCTAAATAGAGAAGGTCTAAAAGTCCGTATACTTAAATATACATTCAAATTCACACATGGTTTGTGGAATTACACTGTAAAAGTGTGGAATAACAATAATAAAAGTGTGCTATAAAAGCAGCAAATAGAAATGTCTAAAATATTTACAAGACAACTTTCACTACAACCGAGAAACACACTTGACACAAACTATGGGACTTCATTGTAAACATTACTAATGCAATTTGACATGGTGGTTGGATAGTGGAAGAAAAAGTTATCAACCAAAAAAGAACAACACTTTCACAAACGCCTTTCCAAGAGTTTGAGGACATCATTATAAACATCATTTTTCCTTCTCAAATAAAATGCTTCATTAATTTAATTCAAATTTTGTGGCAATACTTTTTTTTATCTTGTAGCCTTCACAATTTCATAACACAACTGACCTACTTATTAATAATATACACACACATGTTGTATAGCTTTTTCTATATATATTTGTCGTTTACTTTGTTTGATCATAAGTATAAGATTACAATTTTTCTTTTAAATATATGCTAAAAACTTATTTCAATTTACCTCTCCATCTGCCCGTTTTTGTTCCAGTTCCTTTTTCTTTATTTTCTCTTCTGCTATCCGAGTTTTAATCGCTTGTGAGGACTCTCTTGTGAAGGGTCTGAATATTGGTCTTGGCTCTTCAGAAAGGATACTATCTACTTCTTCCGCGGAAAGTGGCATTATGTATATAGATTATGATGCTCTTTATAAGTATAACGTAGTTATAGTAGTACTGTCGTCGTTTATTTGCCAGTAGGAAAGATCGCTCACAAATAACTTATAAAACATTTCATTGATTGTTACCAGTACTTATCTCCATACCCGACATCATCATAGAGTCATTGCTTGTTCTAGACTACATATATTGTACGTTGGTTTGTTGAGTAAGATGAGTATTAATTGTCCACTGTCACGAACGTAACGTCTCATCATATTGTAGTTGAGTATCCAAAGTTGAGCCTTTCCTGAAAACATAATATTTTAACGATTAGATGAAATGTTATACAGCGTGGACGACACCATTACTTTTGTTTAGGAAGTGCGTGGGTAGAACTGTTACAACGCATACTCTAATTCTATCTACCTATGTTATTGTTATTAACGTCAAACATGATATTTTTAGAATGCTTATCATGAAATATACTCGTAAAAGTAATTAAATGTCAACTCTATCCTTTTTTATTTTCCCGAATAAATCAAAATGTATGTATATTTTTTTACAAAAAAACTCATGAAATACTGGTATACCATCCCAGTTATCTAAGTAAACGCAGCGGAGAAAAAACATGAACCATTTTTAATTGTTGATTGCCAGCTTATTTTCATGTTTTCATGCAGTCGTTGCAACATTGTATTTCTATTCTATCTCCATATTCATAGCTTGTCATTGAACAACTAACAAGCATAACTATCAGAAAAGATAATGACAGCTGGAACTGAATCGAATCGTTTGATGTTCATAGAGCTCCACAAGTAACTCATTGACATAATTCCTCTTCTCCTGCTTCTGCTGCGTCTTAATTTAAGCCTTTGCTACATGGGGACTGAGGAGAGAGCCACTTCAAGTTTTACTTTACAAAAGTAGGATGCATACACAACTCCGGCTAAAGCTCTCAAGTCTATCTCGATCACTATAATAATAAAGTTATTCCATTCCATATTATGTTAACAGCGAGCGAATCAAACTTTTGGGTTGTATTTGAGTCGTCGTTTGCCGTTGATGATGATGATCAGAGATAACGAAATGATGAAGCAATTTTGTCTCTTGTCTTGTGCCATCATTTTATGCTTTATATACCAAAGTACATATATTTTGAAATATAATGAAGGCATTATGTGTACAGTTTGCCCTGCTCCGCTTCTGTCTCCTCTGCTTCCTTTCCAGTTTACTTTCTCTTCCGTCAGTCTACTTAGTACAAAAATTAATGTGTACGATCAACGATTACAACCATCATCATCGATTTTCATTAGCCACATGTTGACATGTTCATCATGAAGGTTCATCGTCAGTCAGAAAATTAAATAAACATTGTATTATGTGCAATAACTCTATAGTAGATTCTAGTGGTTAGGTCTTGGTTATTAGTTACTTTTATTTATAAATTTATGAGAAATGTAGACTAGTGTAACCTGAAAACATAAATATGAATAAATCTTTGATTAGTGGAATGGAGACCGCAAAAGGAAATTATCGTTAAATATTCATTTTACTACAAACACCTTGATTTAGCGTAGTTTCATAAGTTTATTCATAAGTCTGTTCATAAGTACACAAGTATGAAATATGTGTGTGTAATGCGAGTAATTAGACCTAGCAAATCTTTTATTTGATAACCAAATCTTGAATGTATATTCC
>JAITYZ010003074.1:0-10976 GCA_027744595.1 Paronellides praefectus | reverse complement strand
GTTTCCCAAAATTTTTAAACATATTGTTCTTACGTAGCAAGCTTTTCTGGATAATCTTCAACGGAATCATATCCTACTTCTTCCAAACATCGCAAGATAGGTCCGTTTTCATAATCAGTTGACACTTCCGCCATTACCGACAGGGCTTTTAAAAGTCCCACGGTTTCACCTTCTGGTGTATCTGCCGGACAAATGTAGCCAAAAGCAGTTGTATGTACTTGACGCGGAGCAGTCATCCTTACCAGTCTGTTGGTCGGTGAGTTGATACGTCTCAGGTAAGACAAAGTCGCCATTCCAGTTAACCGGTTCAAGAGCTTATTTAAAAAAACCAATCGTAAACTTAAAATAACCTCCCATAAATATAATCATTATAATTAACATTTTATAACTCAATCATTCCTAACCTGAGATACTCCAACACGACAGCTTGATCCTCTCCGCTTATCCCCCCAATTCCCAGACGTCATTGAGTACAAAATGCCTCTCGTAAGAAGCTTGTGTCGTATTATGTTCTTTTCCAGGTCATAACCCAAACCGTTATCCAGTCTCCGCAAAATGGCAATTCGAGTCTCGTTCATGAGACTTTTCATTTGGCTAAATAAAAAAATAAAATCATGATGCTGGAATCCATAATATACATAGTATATAATAAACCTACATGATATTATTAATAAAAAGAATTTTTGTCACATACTTTTTGAAAAGTGAAGCAAGCATGGGCCCAGCCAGGTCAAATCGTTTATTTTGTAAATGATCTCTATCGTCGCAATGAATTCTTCCAAGATAAGCAAAGACAAGTCGATTAACCATATAGCCTAAATGATACCCTTTCAGTCTATCACATATCTTCTCAGTCCCCAAAGACGGTAAAACCTCTTCACAAATGATCTTCCTTCCATGGTGCGCAACTTCCTCAGAGCAAGCAGCTTCTTTGATGGATTTACCCCCTACAAATGAGACAAAATTATCAAAATTATCATTATATATATATATAGATTATAAATGAGACCACCACACAATAACAAAAACTTGAATAAAAGTGGAAATCTTATTTGATAGTAGTAATTACTACTCTCTGGTAAAAAAATAAGGCATACCAATGTAGAATAAGGCATCGCTCTCTGTTTTCACCTTTCGGACCTCTATATTTTCCATTGTAGTACGAAGTGCTTCATAAAAATCGTTGTCCTTTGGGTCAACTAAAAAGGTTTCCCATATTTCCCCATCCGTTTCGAACCCCAAAGCTTTGAATAAAATTAAAAGCGGTATGGTAGCCCGTACAGTGGAAATCGTTACAACTAAACCAGGTCTACTCTTCTGATAAAGCTTGGAAATGTTCTTCCGAATTGCCTCACAATGAAGACTCCTATTCTTGGCTTTTGACCTGCTGGACGCAGTTTCGCCAGGCACTCTCTGAAATCTCTTTGAATCTTTAAATGTGTTGTAAGATTTTGGATTTCCAGGTATATGAATCCATAATGCAGAAATCTTGTCAGTTGTCGAATCTACCGTTGATCGTATCTCGCATTCATATTGATACTTTGAGTCACACATTGGTTTAAACAAAAACAACTTATTGTTAGCTGGTCTTTCTTGAGTGACGATAACCTGAGCAAAATAAAAACGTATTTAAATCAACCAAGTTTTAGTTTTATTTAAGGATTCGACGGATAAATTTCACACGTTGCATAGTTCGCTCTTCACCATTATGGGAATGTCAGCAATTGCAACCCGAGAATGAATGACTTCCTTCACTACTTTCTCGAAGCCTAATGCATCAGCGGATTTTATAGTGTGACGTATGTCTACACTTAATGGCGAAGAGTAAGTTAAGTTACGGGTTCTGGCTTCATGAGGATACAATGGAAATATCCTACCATCTGTAGAATGCTGAATAATATACCGTTCCAAATAGGCGGCTGTAAATTCGACAGAATGAACTGTCTAAAATAAAATAACGACAAAGATCATTAAATACTATTAAAATAAAATATTTCACAGTAAAACACTTTACGAAAATTCTAATATAGCAAAAGACTTACTTTGTGTAAGCTACTGTGTTGATCATGTACGGACACGCTTCCGCATTTCAAAACAATGTTTGGCAACGTATCCTTCACAAACCGATTAAAAGATGCTATTGCTTGTGACTGGAGACCACGATTTTCCTGGAAATAAGAATCAATCAAGTCCCATACGCACTTTTCAAACTCCGCCTCAGGTATAACATCCGCATCTCCCTCAAATGTAACTTGATTTTCTACAAAAAATTATTTTAAAATGTATCATTTAGTGAGGTGTGTATATTTATCAGTGATTGCAATGCGATAAGAAATACGAAATGAATGATTTTACACAAACCTTTATTTCTAGAAGCTCTAGAAACAGCTTCTCGTAAAATTGCTTCCGGTTTTACAATTGTAACTCCAACTTCCTTATCTGTAACCTTTTTCTGTCTAGTCTTCTTTCCTTTTTTACTTTGAGAAGGCTTCTTTTTAACTGCAACGGATTTCTTCTTGATAATTTTCTTGGCAGCTTTTCTTTTTGGTTGTTTTCTTGTCGCTTTTTGCCTAGTCTTTTTCCCCAATTTAGCCATGTTGGTCGATTGGTTTAACGGATGCTTTTAGCTTTAAACTTTCTGGATAAAAAAATCACATACACGTGCATTTAATTTATACTTTTTTACATAGAGAACTGACAAACGTGACCATCTTGATGGAGTAAACGCAACCGTGAACCGAATTATATCACAAAAATATTACTACTACTAGTACTACTGCAGCAAATCCGCGATAAGTGTCGTCGACTGTTGAAAATAAACTTCAAAATTAGTGAATTTAATGTAACAAAGTAGTTGCTCTTACGATCAATAAATCAAGTTCACCAAACACACAAGATCAAAGATCTAGATTGATGATCCCAGCTTTTTTTACCCAGGCTGCTTGAGAGAAAGGTTAATGCTAAAAATTCTTTATTTTCTTTTTTGGCAATGGGATGATGCACAAACACGCGACTACAAACAAACACGGTTCTTTATTGTTNACACCGCATTTACCTGGTTAATACTTTGATTTAAAAAAAACTATCTCTCATCGCCTCTTTGCAAATAATATAACTCTCGCAATCATTAAAGTAATGAATGCATGAAAAAAAGTGAAGAAAAGAGTGTTTTTACCAGTTTCAGCTGTAGAGGCCACAGAAGGAAGGTAGAAACCCACGTCAAGAATTTGGATATTTGGAGGGTTCATTGAATGAACTTCATTCATACACACTGACGAAATTGATAAGCACCGCTGATGAAAGAGCGTAGAGGAATCTGTGCTAATTTTTTGTAAGAAATCGCAATTAACGAAAATATTGAATAGTAAGAGAAACTATTAAGTATTACTGCAACTCTGCGAAATGTATATTGGCAAAGAATTCTCATAGATATGCTTTGCATCTTTGCATGAAATGTAAAATTATGCAAATAATCACGTAATTGCCGCGCAGTCATAAAATATGCATAAATGCATCTGTTTTAAAAGCACTCTTGAGATGTTGAGTGCACTTGCACTCGCTCTTGATGAGAAATCCCAGATAAAATTGAGTTGAAATGAATCGCTTGCTATTGAATCTTTGGTTTTGGGTCTCAAATTGAGATTTTAAAAGCACATGTCAGAACGGTTTTGGATTTTGGGGTGAAATGAACAAGAGGTGGGAAGGAAATGGAAATTATTGTTGTTCTTTTTTAGCTGTGCACTTGCATTACACTTTTTGTCAGCTGAGCAAAAGAATGTAATTTTTGCATGCGTCGTGTATGTAACTAATTAATTAACTGGTCATTAGTTTGATTAATTGTGATTCTTTATACAGCGAATTTTTCATTGAGTGGTGGATATTTAAATTTGATAACGAAATGTTTCCTCTTCGCAATTTTGCGGCTGCGTTCCGGTAAGTGTTTTGATTAAAATTTTAGACAAGAGTCAATAAACCTTTCGCAATATTGGAGTTTAGATCAGGATGCATTTATACTCTTAATCTTCATTTTTCAACTTAATTGACTGAATGTAATATTAATACCCTTTATGTCTTTTTTTTAATATTTGCTATAGATCAGGAATAACAGCCTTACGATCAAATGTAGTACTGAACAACAATCCCTCCAATGCAAGCCCTGGAATAACTATGTCTCAATCGGGCTTTCAAGTCAGAAATTTTTCATCAAAATTAATGCGTTATGCAAGTGCCCAAATGACTCAGCCAAGGCTAATTGCTTCTGGATCCTCACTGCCAACTTTAGCTTCAAGAAATGCCGGTACGATCTTTAATGCGTACAATAATTTACTCGTCAATCCTAGCAGATCCATCATGAAGAACTTCTGGCCCAGGCCGCGAGAAACCAAAAGGGTAAAAAAATTAGGATGGAATACTAGAATGGCAACCCCTAACGGCAGAAGGATCATCATGCGGAGAATTTTGAAAGGCCGGCATTCATTGACGCATTAAACGCGCTGTGTTGAGACGACTTATTCTATTCAGATTGTGAAATATTTATAAACTCCGGTACAGTAAAACTGATTTAAATCGTTGCAGTAATTTTTGTAAGGCATGTAGGAGTCTACAGTTATTCAGTTATTAGTAGTTCTAGTTCTGCTAATAACTAGACCAGTTAATTTAAAGTGCGAGTGAATGACATTTTAATATTTACTGTTGTCAATATATGCAAGAATGTTGACTTGTCGTATGAATTTACAAATGAACTGGTCAATAAATTAATATATAATTGCCATTCAGCATTTTTGTCGTTCAGTAAAAATTGTTATTGATTTATTTTCTCATATCTATTTTCATTTTTGACTAATTCATAGTACTTTACATAATACATACAATATACAACATAACATACTCACAGAACAAAATTTGTCAAAAAAGTGCCTTTTTGATTACAATACTATATATATAGTTATTGTGACTTACATTAAGAAATGGCTTGATCATAATAATTGGATGATAACATAATACATTTGAGATCTTACATTTATACATACATATAAATAGTACATATTTAGAATATATAATTATTCTATTTTAAAGTCATAATAGTAAAACTAATGTATTTATTTTTATTTATTTTTTTGATTTATTAGGGGCAAACTTGTCTCAAATTTGATATTTTTAGTAAATATATTTTCTGATTAATAAAACGGAATGACAATACATAAAGCACTGATCAAAAATGCATCATCGGACGATCATACATGCATGCTTATACACATTATTATGGTTCTTATAAAAACTATGAATTTCCTCAATAAAATACACATTAACCGTAGCGATATTTAATTTGTGTGACATAATATTTTGTCACAACGCCATTATAACTGGTTTAAAAATATTATTTGTGTATCGACCGTACAGCCTCCTGTTTGGCACGTTTTACTTCAATACATGCTATAATTTTATATAATCTATTCACATTTATCCTTTAAACACAGACACACACATATCACATAACATGTGCATAACAAGTATCTAAATTTTTATCATGGATATGACAAGAATTTATAATTATAAATTACTTAATGCCAGTGTCGAAGCAAATCCATGTATCATAATAATAATAATTTTTTTCTGTGAAAACTTTGTTTTTGTAGAACTTTTGGCAAAAAGTCGATCAGTTTCGCTTGAACTCTTCTTGCAAATCTCTCTTGATTTAACAAAATACTTATGACAAAAAATATAATAAGTTGAAAGTATCAACTTTCATAATAGCTAATCCTTTCATTTTACCTGTTTAATAACCCTCACCAAACACCTCTAACTAGCATTATATCCTTACATTCTACATACAACATGCCAGAACATTTTTACAACTTTGATCTGGAAGGATTTTACAGACTATCGACTATGAACATCAGGGAAGGAGAAAGTTAATTTTAACTTTAACTACCTAAAACTTTTTATGTTTGCTTACATGTATTTATGTATCTAGAATTTGAACATTACAAATTATAGTTGTGCAAGCATGCGATGATGTGCAACGTGCAACCTGCAACGTGCAGTGTACGTAAAGTTATGGTTAGCACCTTTTGAACAAATATGATTCATAAATCAGTGCTCTCAAAATTTTTTGTAGAAATTAAATGTGCTATTATATCAGTATATCCGCTAAAGAGCTTAATAATAATTTATTATATTTTATAAGTGAAAGTATCATGTTTCTGATGTTATTCAGGTTATGATTTCTGTCAACATTTTATAATAATCGTACAAAATTAGGAAACCCAAAAGTAATCACAAAAGTAAATTAATCTTTAAAATAGCTAACTACCTATATTTCGGTGGACTTGATTATTATTTGGGAAGGAAATTTAATTTACTGAACTATCATCTAAGGTTATTTCCCAAGGTGGACATTTATCATATACATTTCAAATATCTTAAACAATTCTTTCTAAACTTAACTTACCACTCTCTGAATTTCAAATCTTATCCAAAAATCATTATTGATTGATAACCTATAATAGAAATAACGACAATGATAGCAATTTTTGTTTTTGTTTTCTCTTTTGTTTTCCGTTTCTGTCTCACAAAAATAATTGGTCATTATTGTGAATACTGATAGCATGTATTAAAATCATGTAACGCTTTGGCAGATAGTCTTAACAGTGTTTAAAATTTCAATTTAATGCAGTTTGTTATTAGTTCTTTCTCAGTTTAATGATTTTTTAAAGTAATTTGCAATTATTTTTTACCCTACAAATAATCCCGACCGAATCTTTTATTTGACATAAACCTTTTTATTTTTCAATTCTTAAAGTACTCCAGTAATTATTAAATATAATATTGCATATATATTATATTTCTTTATATTATAAATGGAAGATTTCATCGGAACAATATCATGCGTTGATTTTTTTTGAAATACGTATTTATGTTGTGTGTATAATTTGTTCTGCAATATTTGAAATATATATGCATTATTATGGTAGATAAACTTTAACTGTTTTAATGTTATTTCAAAATTTGTAGCTGAATGTAATATATTTGAAATTAATAGTCATTGTAATAATCTTCTGCAGCTTCCAAGGAATATCTATTATTATTATTATTGTTTTTATTGTGCCCAGTGCTGGCTGATGAGAATTTCACAAGGGAGGAATTTGAAACTCTAGCCTCATAATAATTATTATTACTACTATTAACTTTACTTCTAGTCTCTGTAGGGCTCTCATCCTCATCCTCTCGTATCTTACCCTCTTGATTATCTTCTTTTTGATTATGTTGATCATAATAGTAAAAGTGGAAAAACCGAAGGAATTCCTCTAATAAAGTGTTACGATCCAACATATTCAACCTACTCCGTAACGCCTGCTCACTTATCAACCTACGTTTGTGATAAGTATTTTTTGGATTGTTGGAACTGGATCTGACAGTGTTGCTACTTACTAGCCTAGTAGGAAGGTCATGCAAATTATTGTTATTATTATTATCATTATTATTATTATTATTTAAATTGTCCCTAACTTTATCCCTAAAATTATTGCTAGTGACGCTGCTACTGGAACGATGGGTTTCAAATAAAAAAGGGGATGCAGCAGATAGTATTGTGGCTGATGATACAGTTGTTGTTGTTGTTGATGATGAACCATTATTGTTCACTTTGATGGATGATGGTATTATTGAACATGGATAACCTCGACAAGACTTTTTGACGAGGGGTCTTGGCAGTGAGTAGCAAGCGTGACCTGCTGGTCTAAAACTTCCGTGCCAAACACATTTCAGTATTCTCGTTTTGAATCCAATTTCCCCACAACGGGCTGTGCACTACAAAAGAGAGAAAACAAAGAGAAAAGTTATTGGAAAGTGTAAAAGAATAAAGTTCCACTGGGGTACAACAGACCGCGCTGAATGGTGAAAGTTGGAATGGGTGAAAGTTAAAGAAAGAGGAAAGAAAAAACTTTCATTGCTTATATTTCACGTACCTCACTCCATTTCTCGGTTCTCCAAACTCCAGTACATTCCGGATTGTAACACTCCTCTGACTCTGCTGGCTTTATGGCTGAATCACAAACGGAGAATGGAGCTAGTCCCGTTCCATTTTGAAATTCACACCAAGTTTGTCGCTTTCTCAAAGCTGCGAGGGTTGTTTAGCAGAGGATTGAAATAAAGAGGAATATAAAAAAAGTAAATACACAAGTGAGAAAATAAGGTAAGTTCATGAAAAATGGGTTTCACACTATTTCTTTCACCGAGTGAAATTTAAAACACTTTCTCAATACTTTTTTCTTCTTCTTCCTGTGACCTACCTTTTTACTTTATGTTCATATGATGAACGTAATAAACTTATAACTTTTTTCAATTTTGTCTTTTAGTTTTTTGCGAGCAGTTTTAAGAATGAAAATAACTCTTGTTCTTTAGGTTTGTGAAACTTAAGTACAAAGATATTATGTATATCACCCTCAAATGAACATGTCCCAATAAGCATAATATTCTTATCCTTCTCTTGTACCTATAATCTGCTGGGTAAAAAACTTTAAGAGTAAAAGTGCCAAAAGTGACGACTTTGATTGTATATACATAAATAGAGAGGGAAAGTGGAAGACAGGTTTGTAAATGGTTTCTTTGTAAATTGTATTGCTTTCTCAAAATAAAAATCGTGTTACCGCGAAATGCTTCAACCTACCAAACCAATTTACTGTGACAATATGGCCCAGACAGTAAAGTACTACAGTTTATGAGAATAGAGGAAAGACCTACTTTGCTTTCAAGTGTCTCAAACTTTAGTTTTTTATGATATTATTACAACATAAAATGCTCCATGCTCCCTAGATTAATTAAATGTTTGCTGCCTCCATTTTAAGGTTCAAAAAGAAACGACCAACCTGTCAGATAATAATTAAAGTTTGACAATACTTTATGTCATATATATGCATTGTGTTACCTGTATTCCACGTGAAGCATCCTTTGGTTTCACACAAAGTCCAGTTACCAACTTTCCACACGCCTCGTCTTCGGCTGTGTCCACTTACATCCATCTGTCCATGCGTCTTTCCTCCAGGTTTTGTTGGACATGAAGTTGTGGAGCGTTTCCTACCATTTCGGTTGGATACACCATTATCATCAATAACAAACCGCTGATTACCAACTCCGTCGTTGCTTCCGCCATTATGACTATTCCTCCACCTTCTCCTCCTTCTGTTACTTTGATACCGATTGTAATTTGAGTTATGATGACCGTGCCTATGAGGATGAGCAGTGCTACCACTAGACAAACTACCACCGTTACTACCACCATCATTGCCCTCTTCTGAATCCTGGCATTCAAGTAAGAATGGCTCAATGATTCTCAGTTTTGCTGGATTTGTCGTCAGTAACCCCATTTCTTTCCTGTTGAACCTTTGTCGTTTCCTCAAACATGTTAACTTTCATCGTCGTCATCATTCCTTCAACCACATCGTAGTACTCAACTGCTTGACGAGAAGGAGATGTAGTAATGGTAGTTGTTGTTGTAGTGGCAGATAATGAGGTATGAGTTGGCAGGAACACTTTAATGGAATCTGTAGGCTCTGTCACAAGATCTAGGCCAAATATGGAGCTAAAGTCCTCCCTCGTTGATGTAGAGGTGGTCGGTACATTTTCACCACTTGAACTAGGACCACCACCACCATCATCATCATCATCATTACCATCTTCCTCGCTACTTGTAGAAGAAGTTGTTGAAGTATCTTCAAGCAGAGTTATAATGGTGCTTGTAGAAACTTTTGTTTTCATCCCAATCATTTCCTCAAGATTTTCCTCGTCCTTCTTGTTCCTCTCTCCCTTTCTTTCAATTTTCGCCTTTTCTCTGTTTATTTCCTCGGGTATTGCTCCTACCATTGTTCTTTTCTCGGATTCCCCCTCATCATCCACTAGTTTATTTCCATCAAATCCCAAGTTTGTGCTATTACTTTGCAGTGGAGAAAGAAAATATTCAGAGTCCAAGAAGGTGTTGTCCTATTGGTCACCAGATTTAGTTTCAAAATCAGAAAAAAAATTTCAAAATTTAAAAAAATATATAATTCGCTTTTATGTTTAAATGAGGAATGAAAAAAGTCATTAGTTTTATTATTATTTATCCTTATAGCATTGTTATTATCCAGCTTTTCCAGTGGTGTTTTTTTTTCAATTTTCTTGTGCTTACCGGTGTGGAAAATGGAGAGATTGTGTTTGAAGTGCTTGTAACACTACTCATGTCAATACTGTTATATTCACTTGGTTCATGCTCATGAATTAGTAGACCGTCTTGCTCACTACTGGCTTTTCCCTCGGTTGGCAATTCTGACAAAGTTGAAGCACCTCCTGGTGAGTTGATCATTGATGGATTTTTCCGAAGTAGTGGGGCCAATGGCCATATTAACTACACAACAAAAAGTTATAAACACTGAAATATTGATGCAATAACGCACATACATACATATTATTAGCTTTTACATTATTGGATCATAACATGGAGAAAGACACAAATCAAGCGAAATAGTTCTCTTTCAAAAGAAAATATTATGAATAATATTTTTGCTTAGATTCTAGAAATATATTTTTTTTGCTATTGCAGTCTGCTTTTACAAGATTTTGGAAGAAACACAAGAGAAAAAATATTTAATAATAAAAGCTTATACACCAAAGAAAGCATAATCTTTTTAAAGTCAACATTATATAAAATAGGAGCAATTAAGTACAAATAGTAGTAGTAGTTGACATTTTACAGCAAATATATCGCCTTCTCATTGAGTATGTACATATTTTATTTATGACTTATTGGGGAAAGGAGAAGGAATAATGTTTCAAGAATGAATAAGTTAAAACAAAATGTACTCATATAAATTATAATTGGTAGGTCGTTTTAAAGAAATTGTTGGCAAAAGCCGAGACTAAATGTTTTTTTGCCACCGTGTGTTTTTAGGGAGAGGGCAAAGGAAAAGTGGAATGTGGATGATGATAATAGTAATAATGAT
>JAITYZ010003073.1:0-17136 GCA_027744595.1 Paronellides praefectus | reverse complement strand
ACTGTTATATAATAAACTAAACATGGATATATGCTGCAAATGATTGATATGGCGGCACACCTTTATGACATGACCTAACTTAGAAAGCAGTTGCTGTCTGTCGTGGCATAAATGTAAAAATGAATCGAAAGAATGAATGTTACGAGATTTTATTTTTGAAGTAACCATCTTTTGCTGCAATTTCTAAACTTATTCTCTCACGAAAACATGGTTATTGGAGCGAACTAAAATGCCCTTAAAATATATATACATGTATTTAAAAAAAATATACATATATATAATATAGCTATGATGAAAAAAACTGTAATTGGATTTTGCATGATTTGAGAAGTTTCTACATTTCATTTCACACATCCTTTTGTTAAGTAACCCTAAAGTACGAATTTTGTCATTTGTGTAAATTTTCCAGTATGTAATCTTCTGAAGCAGAAGTCGGACATTATGAGGATAAATTAACGTAAACCTATTCCCGTGATGCCAAGTTAGTTTACTAATTTTTGCAAAGTAATGTGGCCATATTACAATGACGGTCAAGAGACACTCGCTTAAATGAACTAATTAAAAACTTTTTAGACTTTGCTCAATTTTGAGCTTACGAAAGCCGCTTTTCCTATATAATTTTCTTCTATAAGTCTTTTCTAGTAGGTGCATGAAGAATTTAATTATACCCCTTTTGACGTCGTAGGTCATAAACTTGAGTCTTCTTGTCATTGCCTTTACCGTAAATTGGTAAAATAAGTTTTGGTCTACATAGACCACAAAATTTTTTACAAGGCATTTTTAGCCTAAATATGAGTGCACACTTAATTGGTGTCATCTTAAAATTTGTGCACGAATTACTTTGCAGCAGAAATAATATGCACTCATTAGCATCTCTATTCCATTTTGCCTGCATCGTTTAAAATAAATCAGTAATTCATTTAGCTAATATGAGGACGGTTCTATTTCACAAGGCTCTGTCAGGACAGGTTACAGACCTCACACAGCAAGTTCATACTAATTAGTAAGTATATATCTGCTAAACTATCCAAGATAAGAACCACGTAAGAATTACTTCTATGATGTATAAAAACTGGATGGTTTAGATAATATGGGGAACATTTCATCAAACAGAGAAACTCCAATTTAATTGGAGTCCAATACATACGGGTTAAAAGGTCTCGTATATTTCAAAAATTGTACGCCATATCAATCATTTGCAGCATATATCCATGTTTAGTTTATTATATAACAGTTGTGGACATACATTATCGTGTTCGTGCCAGGAAATTTTTTTCTATCACATTTTTAGCACGACCAAAACCGAAGACGAATTTTCCTATAGGAAAATGTCCGAGAAACCTCGTTTGCAATACTTTTTGACTATATGTGATGTATGGGATGTACTAATTTGAAACAAATATCAATGCAAGAAACATACCTAGTATTATATTACACAAACATTATGCTACGACGTGTTAATGATCCTGCTCAAGTATATTTAACTGTCAATAATATTTAACTGCTCAAGTCCGAGAATGGAAGTAAACCATGTATGTAAAGATATATATTTATATACAAATAAATATTTGTTGTTTGTTTAATGGTTGTACGAAAAGAAGAAGAAGAAAAGGAAAAAAAACTTTTTGAGTCAAACAGGCGGAATGGTAGTACTTAAATATGACATTGAAAAATGCTCACGCATTGAACAAAACATTTAATGTGTGTTTTCTATTATTCGCAGCTTTCACAACAACAACAGTAAACCTGCCGTCTTACTATTTGTTGTAGTATACACGAATGCATGCCTATGTACTATTTTTTATTACCCTCTCTACCCGGCACGGGAAACCAGAAAACTTGCCATGAATAAATTCACTTTGTCATAATATTTGAACTGCATTGCATGACTGAGGAAACGTGCATTTTCAACCAACAACTTTTCTTTGGTGGTCACTGTGTTTTCTTGTTTCCCTGTGTTATTTGAATTCGCAATGCATATAAAGTGGTAAGTGAAAAAAACAAGGAAAGTAGCAGTATTATGTAGGGGAAATAATAATAATACTACTGACTGATAGTAGTACACAGCACACTCTAGGCTTCAATTCACCTTATATGTAACTGCATTGCATCGCATACTGTATTACTGCTCTCTGCTGCTGCTGACAATGAATACTGTTATTGGCGATTGTGAATAATTTGAGCATTACTTTTTATGCCCAGTGAGAATACAAACCATCAACTGTATATTTGTTTTTATGTATACGTGCAGAATATATGATTTGGGTTTACCACTTGATTTTCCACTTTCACAGGATTATGCGGAGAGAGGAACCCTTTATTGTATTTTATCATTATAAATCTGCCTCTGCCAGACTTTCCTCCCTCACCAATACAGTGGTCATATAGTGTGGTATGGTGGTATGGCTGTACACACACACACGCATGTCGTCAGCTCTTATTTCTTGCTTTTCTTTTGAGCATCGTACGTTACGTCTGTTCGATTCTTGGAATTGGTTATTAGACAAAACAGACGGTGTCGGTGCTCCGCACACGGAACTAGGAGTATTGCTATTGCTACCACTACTAACCCTGTTGTTTTTCACTTGGTCGTTGACGACGTCGTCGTGGCCGTAGACTATGTTGACGTAAGGGTGTATAATATATAATATCTTGTATTATTACTCGTACATCTACAGCACACAGTTGTAGTTTTTTATGTCGTGTGTGAGCACTCGCTCCGCTCTGGAACTGGGGAACGAAAGGGAGAGGCTTAGGCTTTGGTTGTTGGAAGGTTTTTTTTGTGTACATCGTTTTCTTTTAGCTCTAGGGCTACCCTCATTTCATTTTCTTATTTCGCATCGTCTCTAGGTGTAAGGAAAATGCTACCTCCCTGTCTAATATTATTACGTCCCATCTCAACCCTCGGGGAGACGAGATTTTTATAAGGTATGAAAAGAACCAGCAGTGGTTGTATAATAAAGTACGCATTTAAAATACAATATGTATGTACACACTCTCCGCGTATTTGGCATGGGCAACCTCTCTTTAGCTATGGCTTTGTCATCATCATTATCATGAACATGGCAGTGAAAAACTGAGAGTAAATTGGGATCTCTCGTCTTTTTCCCTTGCCAAAGTTGTGTTGTTTCCTCCTAGTCAACAAAACAGTGGGTGTATTTTGCTAGTGGTGGTGGTGGCTTATATACCTACATGCATATCCAAGTACATAATATCTGCATTACGTTAATGCACACATAAAAAATGTGGTATATATACATCTGTCCATAATAGCAATGGCTATACGTACTTAAATGAGCACACAACAACGTTCATGGCTCATCAGCAGCAGCAGCAACAACAACAACAAAAGCATCAGCAACATGACTATACAGTTATGCTACACGAAAGAGAGAGACAGAATAGAAGGGAAATGAGCAAAAAACCAAAAGTAAAACCATGATTTCAAAGATTTAGATGAAAAGAACTTCTGGAACAGAAGAGTTGAATGCAAAGTGGCTAAATGTCTGCTTTTGTGGAGTTCGTTGAGAAGGCATGCTGTTTTTTGCGTGGACAACATTTATGAGCACCATTATTGTTGTTATTCTTTATAGTAGGAAATTAAATATAATGTCGTGTCTCTACACATTGCTGCTGTCGTGATCATATATACAATATTGAATAACCTTATAACTTGGAGCACAAAAGACCCCTACGAAAGAATAATAATAATATTTTTTTTTAAACCGGAGAGTTATTTATGTGTTACTGTCAAAATTACACATATTATCTCAACCTATGCATATAAGATGGAATCACATTATATTTTTCGCTATGTTCACCCATAACACTTGAAGCATTTCATATTTTAAATATAAAAATTTGGAAGAGTGACCATTATGAATATTACTATGATGCTGACGATGATGATCATTACTACCACACTGTGATCCAACGCAGATATACGTACAATATGAAAAAGGGAAGAGAGAAGCCATCATGGAGCCCAACCAGACAAGCAAGGGTGGCTCATCTCGGCTCGACTAACTGTTGTGTATATGCAAGTCCATCCATCTTTTACTGTATGCCATAACATAATAATACATTGTTGTGCTCCGCTCACTCTGATTGTCTCTGAACATTTTTTTATCTCTTCAAAATCTTCATCTCCATACAAAAGCTCTTCAAAAAAAATAAATAGTAGGCATCCTGCATGCGTTTGCATTTGCATCATAGAAATACAGAAATCCCTCCGCTGCTGCTACGAATGCATACCTGGTGCTGAGATCTCTGACTGACAATAGTTTTATTTTACTGACTGGCTCAAGCTTAAAGTCAGCTATATGCTAGCGATTTTCCAAAGTATATTTTGGAAGTTGGAAAATCCAGAAAAAAAGACTTAGCATTACTTTAGATAAGATGACAACAGATAGACAACTGTATTTTTAAGCTGTTAAAGTTACTCCTTCATCCAGAACTGTCAACGTGAACGTGTAAGGAAACGAGCAATAAGTACGGAATTTTAAAGGCGTTTTCCCAGCATTCCACGCGGCTATATTCATTTGAAACTACAATTTACCAGAAAAACTTATGGCGAGGACGATGCGATGGAGCAACCAACAAGCTAAATTTTTATATGGATGAACGTTCTCAAATAAATATAAGCATGCACATACCTTGATATATATTAAAGTAAAAAGAGTTAAAATCCAAGCTAACTCATCTTTCGATGAATGACGTACATGTACATGTACAAATAGTTTGTGTTCATTTTTTTCCAGAGGAGCAGACGGCGAGAGAGAGAGAGAGAAAAAAGGAGAAAGAGAAGAGTCACTTGCAGACAAAATAGAAAAAAAGAGTGGAGCAAGTGAGAGTTTGAAAATGGTTTTTATTATGCTATAGTCACTGCTTTCCTATCATTATCATGATGAGGATGCATTTAAGAACCGACTAAGTGAACGAGTCGTCGTGTGTGTGAGCGTGTGTGCCCCTCATGATGATCATGATGATACTGCCATGGAATGGTATGCAAGTATGCATGCACAATAACAACAACCAACAGCAGCAGACAGAGTGGAGTATGAATGATATTATAAAAAAATGAACACCATCGCATCGCTTGACGACGGGTTTTACAAAATAATGCTAGAACAAGTCTGTGCGCTATAAATCGCACCCTTTATCAGTTTCAGTTTGTGCCAGAAAGACATCAGCAAGCTCTTCCTCTTGTACTCCATATCATTTATACATATAAAATATTTGTATCTTTTCGTAGTAGCATTACATTATTAAGAAACCAAGCGTAGCTGAAACTACTTTATAAAATCCTTTTGTCCATACGCAAGTGTGCGAGCAAACCCATTTCCATTCGTATGTAGCATGCTGCCAAGCATTCACTAAAGTATATAGCAATACAAGTCATGACAGCCAACAAAGTAACATCCAACATAACCTCTGACCCCAGGGGCTAGAATATAAAGTTTTGAGTTGGTACCCAAGGAGTGCGTATCTAGCACGAATGCTTATGCGTTAACAAAAATGATTTAACATTCAAAAGTTTACGTTTAAATATTTTACTCATTCACTCAGCTACTTCATTGTTTCGTTTAAGCCTTTTATTATTATTATTATTTTTATTATTGTACATCGAATTTTCCTACAGGAAGGAACGGCAAACGAGGAAATATTTCGTATTTATGAAGTAGGAAAAAATTGGGATGTAAAATTAGTTGGTTCCAAAGTTACCGAGTACGTAACAACAACAACCCTTGTATGCATTCATCCATTTATTTATCCCGACACTGCACTGGCCTTTTTGGATTCTCGTTGCGTTCGTCGACGTCAATGCTATACTTTCAACAACAACAAAAAAAATAACGAGGAACACAGTATTATGGTTTCATTCCAAGTGTAAACTCCAGCGTTTATTTTCCATGATGTCGATATGATAGCGTACAAAGTGGCTGGCACGAGGATCGAGAAAAGAAGAGAGGAAGAAAAAAACTCTGCTGCGGCTCCGCTGGTTGAACTGCTTATACAGTGTGGCTCGTACCCCTACAAAACTTATTTTCTCGATAAAACTACTACGATATTGCATGGCTCCATGGCACGGTCAAAAACACACTATCTATACGACTTGTTAAGAGTACGCATTAGCAAATGGGTCCTTTATGTCGCTCGAAATGGAATACAATAATATCCATAATTATTTTTTTTTTTAAACACACACAAATGAATGCTACTTTACAACGAGATGCTGCTACAGCAAAAATGTGTAATCCGACCATTTTACTACTAGCTTTTGAGCCGCCAACGACGACGACAACGATAATATCAACTGCGCTGCAAGTTGTATTGTAGTTATGGTAACAGCGGTCTTCTTCCCCCATTCACCCGGTGTGCCTCCAACCCATTTCTGTTAACTTTGCTTCTCGAGTCGAGAATCTCGACTGGTATGCTACTTTAGAAGAAATGAAAATATGTGGTTTCTGATTTAACTTAACTACGCATATATTTTTATACTACTAACATAATATTTATATCACGTTGTGAGATTAAAATTCATCTGTTAAGATGCCTCATATTGTATTTGATTCAAAAGATTACTTGTCTGACTAAATAGGAAACAACTGAACGGGTGTCAAGTAGACAAACACACTGCATCTCCAATTTGAACAGTACGATTTTAATCTTATTCAAGGACGGGCAAACATAATAATATGGCTATACAATAATATAAATAATAAATAATAATATTATGATGCATAGGTACATAGATACTTACATGTCTCTTAACAAACATTCCACACACCAACAACACCACCACCACTGCATGAATGTTTTATTTGAATTAAGCATATTATAGGTATAAAGAATGACACAAGTCATTGCAGGTGCTTTTCGGTTTGCCTCAATGAAAAGGGGAAAATTTGTTGCATTTGAACAAATCACTTATTTATTTATTGTACGTTGTCGTCTGTCTAACCAGCAAGCAATCTTTTTCATTCACTTTTAACGAATCGTTTGTTCATACATGCTCGTTTCTCATCAGATGGCATGTGATATTGTGAAACTTGAATTTCATGATGCATAAATAGAGTTTTTGACAAGGGCAAAAATCCCAGCAGATCCTCCCTACCTACGTTCTCTTGTAAAGGTGGCATTCCTCTTTCAAAGGTTTTTCGGTACATTTGTGCATACACAAAGTGTTGACATTCGTGCATAAATTTAAACAAAATCAGTCACCTCGTGTCGCAACAGTATGAAAAATTGCCATCCTCCTCATATCGGAATTTGGTATTATGTAGTATCTACAATATACTTTACAACAGCAGTAAAAGGAGCAGTCACACGAACATTTTTTTTAAAACAACAACTACAGAATGTTTTATGTTGAGGGTGAGCGCTGTTGCGGGTTGCTGCAGACAATAATTATGTGTATTAATAAATTTAAATTTCATTATGTATTACATGTGGATGGGTATATGCAGTTGTTGCTCAGTTTAAAGTACACATTAAAGTCTTGTCGTGCGCATGTACCAACAAACATACCTACGTAATGCATTGTATCTATGTTTTTTATTGGGATAGCCCCTCACACGAACATAACACGGCAGCAACAACAAAAGTAACGTCAACCTGAATACTGTGAAGATAACTGTATATGAAGAACCTGTCTTGGTCAAGTTCTTTTGCTGCATTTTTTAAAACTCCCATTTAATTTCTTGCGGTGCATTTTAGTAGGTATAGTAATATAGTAATATATACGATATAGCTTGGACTTTATAATGGATCGGGAAGAAGAAGTATAAACTGGAAAAACATGCCGTGCAACGGATGGTGCGACGACGTTTCTACTGTTCTTGTTGTGGTGTGGTGGTAAAGCAGAAAGATAGCTGGTGCTCCCATTACATAACTGCTTCTTTTTCACAGTTCTGTGGTTTCTCAAATTACTTTCTTAAACTTTCGGTTTTCAAGGATTCATTCTGGCGATCCTACTTTGTATTACAAAGTTTGTAAATACATACATGCAAAGAGACATAATATAAGGATTGTTGTTGTTGTTGTATTTACGTTGCTGCTGCTGAACACGCTCTGAACAATTAGTAAAAATAAATATCGACATTATTACATGCGCACATATTCTCATCTCAAAAATTTATGTAAATATGAAAATGATTTTACTTTTAGGAGGCCACAAACGGGTGTAACACAAGCTGCGTGTATAATTCAATTAGGGTTTTGTATACAAAAGGCGGAGTTGTCTTTTAGTCTTAAAATCCTTCCTATAGCAGTAAAGCCCTTCTCTGAAAGTCAAAACTATTGAATATCTAGTAGCTTTTAGAAACAGAGATCCAAAAATGAATCCATTTGTCTTTTAAATATTCATTAGTTAAGCTATCCTCCGATTGAGGCTTCTTTGTGCTTAATGTACACTCATTTTGTGTAAGGTTTTATAAAAATGAAAAATTCAATTAACATACTTTATTCGTTTACACACCACAATACTACTTACAGTTGCAGCGTGGAAAATAATTTTGCATGGTTGCTTTGCATTGTGCGTATGGATTGTATGTATGGGTGGATTTTGGCTGTTGGTATAAAACTGCATTGCATAATATCCAAAGAAATTAAAAACGTTCATGCCACCATCAATTTATATCGTTATCTTTGCATTCTCATCTAAATATTGTCATTAGTTATGTGTGTATGATGATGATGATGAAGATCAGCTTTTATGAATGCATCATCGTCATCATCATCATCATCAATAACAACAACACTTAAGGATCATCTCTTACTTAGCTTTACAAAAAAATCATTTTCGCTTGTTTTTTTTGCTATAAGTAATATAAGTATAGTACGTCTTATTGTGTTTAAAATGTTCAATCTTCTAGCCAATTCAACCTGTCGACTTTGCAAGAACCGATGATAAAATCTTTTTAAGGAAAGAGGAGAATGTGAACCAGTCATTCATCTCTTGATGGATATTATACTGCTGCTGCTGCTGTGGTCAGTAAAGCACTATAGCTTTGTCTACAATAATGAAGATGAGGATGATGATGATGATGATATGCCTTTAAAATAACATCTTTGATCATTTAAGGAGGGTATGGTAATAAATAAATGGGATGCCTTGATGCCTACATGTACATTATAGCTAAAGCAGCCTTGCTAAGATTGCATAATAATTAAATGCTTTGATGCATAATCTATTGTATTTTACATGGTTAAGCACGTGTATAAGTTTTTTATGTTGGAGTACTCTAGTGAAATGCGTGGATTCATGTTTAGGTTTTGTGTATTATCGCATTCTATATAACCAAAATAATGTTGTACGTTGTAATAAAACAAGTGTTGAAGGAGACTGCCACACGCATTTATAAAAACACGTTTATTGAGTAGCGCAGGGAATATTATGAATTTTATAATATGCTAGTGTTCATCCGTCTCTACATCATCGTGGCTTTTGTTGGGAAACGTACAACGTACCTGCACTACTAGACTCCCTTTTATTATGTCCCAGTGGCATTGTCTCCTGATTATCCTTTGAAATGTCTAGTGTTATACAAACAGATTGAAAGCAAATTGATCAAACTAGGAACACAATAAATGTTATTTTATTTATCCCCGAAAACATGGATATTGAAAGTCTAATATTCCAAAATGGTCCCAAAATTCAACCTATATTGTATAAACTTGGTTAATTGCACTTTATGGTATATAGTCTATAGTCTATACCTTATACATAACATCCTATTTTATAAAAATGCGAAACTTGGCTACAACGTTAATAACCCTTTAATTTGTATTATTATAGAGGATGATGTATAATAACAATTGTGTTCTTTTTTTGCATACATTTTATGCGTAAGTACTTATATAAATATACATTCACTCACTCGGGCCAAAAAGTTAATTACTCATATAGGCATTTAATCATTTTGAAGCTTAATGCGTTTGCGTAACAATTTAATAGTTTGTTGATGTACTAATTCAGTGACAAAGACCTGCTTGCTCTTACAAGATTACAGAAGGAACCACCATAGCAAAAAGTATATAATAAACATTTTCATTATTACTATATGAATTGGAAATGAGTTTTATGACAGCGAGTAGAGTAGGTCTTGATCATCTCTTTGGTGAACTTCAATAATATTGCAAGTTTTTGCAATAGCGATCAAATGATGATGAGACATTTAAGATTATATCAGATGAGTTGTGCTCACATTTTACTTATTTATTATAATAAGACATAAAATTAAAATTCGTTTACCCCATCATATCATAATAGCTTGCGGTCATGATGAGATGACCGCAATTAAGTTTTTGCTTCACAGTTAACCTAAATATGATAAGAAGTTGATGTATGTTCTAGACTTTTTTTATTATATTTCAAGTGCATATAGATAGATTGAAAACTAGTAATTAATCTATCGAGAGAGGAAAAAACATTCTTTCCATTTCACCTTGTAATGCACTTCAGTTTACCTTATTCCTGTTATTATCCAATCCACCGTATCTCTTTTACTCTAACCATAAAGTAGAATGGCATAAAAAACACATTACATTTGCATTGTTTTTTTTCAAAAAGCTGAAATTGAGCAAATTCAATGCAATATGTAATCAAGAGTGCTCCTTTCTCTCGACTACTTCTTTTAAAAAAAAATGTAAATCAGAAATTCAAAATTTTAATAGCAATCATCCAACCATTCTTTAAAAAATCCTCCAATCAAAATGACCGCCAGATTATAGAGTCTACTAGCCGGTCTAGTAAATAATGTTAATTATTATTCTGTGTATTTACACAATGGGGATAAATTTGAGTTGAGATTACAAAATTGGAATACAATTAAAGAATTATATAGTATTATAAGTTAGTGGAAGAATAGACACAATTTAAACTTTGAAACTCTTTAAAGAAGTATTGGAAATTACGATGACTGCTGCTGTCATAAATTTTAATACCAGTTCACACGGTATTCTAAAGAGCCAGCAGCTAAAATCTTGAGCACTACTGCATAACAGCAACATTCCATTAAGAAAAAAAACGCGAACATAAACAACAATAAAAAAATGTTTTTTTTGAAGTAGTAGCAAAAGAGAGAGAGAGAGAGATGTCTTGCTCATATTGTCATAATAACAATGAAGGAAATGACACAAGAAGAAGTAAGAAAAGAGAAGCGTCTTTGACACACCAAGTACATTATGTTTAGCGTTCTTTGATGTCTCTTGTTAGTTACATGTGTAAACTTGTAAAGGAAGGATTAACAATTGATGATCGAGCGCTTCACTACATCATCCATCAGTAGACAATGAGGAACGTTCAGTAATAATATTCCTTGCTTTTACAGAAGAACCATCAGACACGTTATTATATTCATTTTGTGATTGGAATACAAGGATGAAAAAAATACAATTGGCTGTACTTTAAAAAAAAAAAAGTTATGCGACAATGTCCTCTTTATAGGTACGTATATATACTACATGGCATGTACATGACCTATTGTTTAGCTCCTTCTTTAATCATCCATTATTGGCAGTATTGGTAGGGAGAGAATGAGAGCTATGCATGTATTCTCTTTTGGCGCTGGATGCTAATCACTTTATCTCATGCAATGAATATATAAATAAATAATAATAACGCAAGTATGATGGACTCACAATATCGCAAAAGAGATGAAGAACATGGTAAATGTACGAATTATGAGTGCACATTTTAATGAAAATAGGATGGGCGGATATTTTTGAGGAAAAAGGAAGTTGCAAATTGCAATGAAGACAAGTGAGCAGGGTGCAACATTATCATCATCATCATCACCCATTCTTTGTACAATGGCAGACGCACTATCTATCATAATAATAAATAGTTGTACCTACATGCCTATGTGTTTTGTTAATGTTGTTTAAAACCGCATCGCCACAATTGCACATGTTCCCTCTCGTTAGCCTGTTTTGTGTGCGCTGTTATAATCAGATAATGGGAGATGCACTAAAGTACGTTGTTGTGTAATGTGTGGTATTGTTCTCCTCTTCTCTCTGGTGATGATTTATGTATTTATGACTTGTGGCAAGTATGCGACTAGATTTAACAAGAACCAGAGACTTTATGTAGGTATTGGTAATCACAATCAGTGTGAAAAAAACTTTTATCCGCGTTTGCATCATCAAGCTCACAAGAAGCCCACTCTTGTTGTATAGATGATGTGCGATGTTAAGCAAAAACATAACTTTCCCTGTTACATCATACAACATCATATTATGTGTATGCATGTGCATTGTTAAATATCTATTATTATTGTCATTACAATACATACCGAGTTTGTCACAATAATCAACAAAAAGAAGGGGAAAAACTGAAAAAATGGTGTGCGTGATGTGGTACCCGTACATTAATTTAAAGTACCTATTATTTAACTACATATATATTCTTAAAATTCAGTAAACGAAACGCTTGTTTTGCTACAGTTACTCTATTGTAATTTTATTGTCACCTTCAATTATTTTTTTGTAGTTTTTCATACCGCGCCCGTATAATTGTTCTCAGATAAAGACTCGGCGTACCCAAGTAGCGTACGAGACCAATTCTCTAATACGACAACTTGCACACAGGGTAATATAATATGAAGACGCGACAACAATTTCATCAGAACTTTTAGTCTTAGAAGAACACCGGACCTTCGGACAGACAAACATATATAGCCAAGTATATTGTAACTTACGTATTTTTGTAATAATAATATCGCTGCAAACCAAAAACCGTTTGTTAAAGGATTAATTGTACGCTCCTCGATTGTAGTATTTTTTTATCAATGGCAATATGCACACACGACTTCATGGTAGTTTTTATATAATATAATGTAATGTAATACATATATAAAGTATGCAAGAGTCGCTTCTTCCTGACTGTTTTATTGTTGCTGCCACTTCTCCTTCTCTGTTAACTAGTTAATAGGAGGAGGTGGTGGATGGGAAGGAGTGATGGTAATAGAGGTAGAACTGAAAGAGCAAGTTCAACTTAATCTTAAATCCGTAAAACATTGAGATAACTAACTACCTGTTACGACGGAGAGAACCAGTGATTCTCTTTTCCTGGTCTGGTAGCGAGGGAAAAAAAAGTTACAACAACATGGCTACAACAGCGCTCATCTACATCGACTTCACGTTCATTTGATAACGGTTCTTGAGACAAAAAGCTAAAGTACAACTGAAATGACGAGACGGAACATGTTAAGTGAAATTGACAAACGCACTCTCAGTCATGTTACATTCCGTATTTTTTATATACCGCGAGTACCCGTGTCCTGCCAACATGCTAATCAATGCCAACACAATAAGTAATGGCACAAAAAAATACTGTTTGTAGGCTCGACCCTATACATCTTCATCAGCCGATTCAAAGAACGTCGTAGTACGAAAACACAAACTCCAACTCCAATGATTTATAATCGCTGTCTAGATAAATACTCTGAAACTTGTAGAGCAAAAACTAATAATTTTCGTTGCTATAGATCAGTTTCAGGATAGCATGTCTGATAATTACCTTAATACTGCTAATTACAAGTGTTGTTACAAGGTGATAGCAAATGCATTCAGTTTTGTTTTAGGGAATTAAATAAGTAGTAGTCTTATATGAAATCAAACAAATCAACGGCATATAGCCAAGTGGCGAGTAATTTTTGAAAATTAATACCACTCTTTATGCATTACTCATACAGCTTACATAAGTAGGGGAAAAACTAAATTCCAAAATTGATGACTGTGGAAATGGCCTATTAAATACGGCCTTTAACGATATTTATCAGTCATGGAATGGCAGACGAACATGCAGATTTAATCTTTCGTAAATGCAAACACAAACTTATGTAGATCTCTAAAGTAAACCTATAATATAGGTCCTATATTTGCGCAAAGTGAAGCGCAGTATAATAATATTTACTTTTTAGGCTCTCAAGATAATTATGGCACATGTGTTCCACTAGAATGGCTAGAAACAATATTTTTTTGCTACCATTATGATGTATGAAGGGTAAATTGAAGAAATGAAAAGCGACAAGTACGCGCAAATTATAACAATCCTGTGGCACAACAATAAAAGATAATATGTATTGTATCGTGGCGTTAGTATCGTCATCATCATCATCATGGGCAATAATTCAGATTTGTTTTCGATTCAATGCATGATTTGCCTCAAACACTCATTGTGTCTGCCTACGGCAGAGGCTGGGACTGGCTCAATGTTATCGTTATGATTGTTCGTCTAAATACAATTGACTTGACGTGTTGTACGCAATCACTCGACCCTTCATGTGTACTAGTGTAAAAATCTATAACATTGATTTGGTCAAGGTTGAATTAATTTTTTTTATACATACAACATATAGCGACAAGATGTACAATATCGTGTTATGTACTTATTATGAACATCAATCATAATACATTACACGGTTCATGTCACAATTCGTCCAGCAGCGGTTAAGTTACAAAAAATAGCCCATCCTTTAAATACCTAATCAGCAAAGAAGGCAAGTTCTAAATACCTTATTATTATTATTTTTTGCTCTTGTAGAATATTTTCGTTTACATGGGATGTATATAATTATAAATGTCTGCTCCATGTTTGCTCAGAAAATGGCAATTAATATATTTATATATATATGCCAGTCTACATTGTTTCCCCCACTCGAAAGTATAAACTGCCCCCTGAAGTCAGCATAAAAATACACTGTTTGAACTTTATATATAATTTTTAAAGCTTTTATTGAACTTTAAGTAGTGCGCATTCGTTCGTATCGTTGTACTTTCTCATAAATGGCTCCTTTTTAATTGATGACTTTATCATGAATGACATTATTATGCGGGTATAATAGTACTTTATTTTGTTTTTGTTAGCTCAACCAAGCTAAGAAGTATATATAAATATATTGATATGCTCGTATTTATATATAACCTGAAGCAGCAGTTGATATGAAGAAAAAAAAGTCTAGTGTTATAAATAGAATGAAAAGGAATCCCCACGAGGCATCTCGTCTTTTCGCATTCATGCGAGACCAGAGAAATGACTCTCACAGCAAGGGGCTTTGTCTTTAGCACAAAGCAAAGGAGAATAGTAATAATAATGGACAGAAAAAGAAGGATAAGAGCAAACAAAAACGAAAAAATGCATCTACACAAACACACAACTATGAACTCGCCAACCATTTTATTTGGTGGAACATATAATAATAATAATGTATATTATTATAAAATAAACCATCAGACACAGCCACTTCGCAGACGTGCATTGCAGGCATGATAGGAATGATAATAATAATAATAATAATAAAGTGATCATCATCTTCTTTTTCAACGTTGTCAGTTATGAAGAAAGAATACTCATCTTTTAAGGGCCACTGGCAATATATCTAAAGTGCTGGTCATATCATATTATATACTTAAAATACGATATATATTTATATATATACCCAAGCTATAACTTATAATTATGGTGAGAAAGGCAGTAAATGAGTTTGAATGAGTGACTGCGTGGAAGGATGTGTCGTTGTGGTAGTTGCCTGGTAGGGAACAAATAAAGCATTCTTGAAAAAGTTATATGGGGGAAGTTGCCGTCGTCGTCGTGAATTTGCAAAACCAGAACAAATGACAAAAACATCACAATTTTCATGGAATTGTTGAGGAGAAACCGACTTTTACAAACATAGGCCCTGCGTAACAAACAAGGTGTGTATTATTAAGCATGTATAGGGAACGTAAAATGTAATGTGAAATTAATGAAGGCTCTTCACGATGATGATGATGATCATGATGATGCGGCTGCTATGAGTCTTTAGCTACTTATTAAAGAAGAATATTTTTTGCGAGGTGTAACCAAAATCACCACTATAACCACTATCATCATCGTTATTGTCACCACTTCATACACTTTTTCCCATTTTTTTTATTCTTTGCGAAAAAGATGATACCTTGCTTTACAAGGGAACATTACGGTTTCATTGTTATGCACGTCTGCTGTTCTCCTTATTCTTTTGACTCAAGTTTCAATAAAAGAAGGAACTACCCACATCATCACCATCACCATGCTCTCTCTCTCTTTTCTATAAAGCACACATTACCTATTTGATACTTTTACTCTGCATTCGCAGCAGTTGTAGTGATGATGCTTTGTGTGCAAAAATAGTTTTTTTTGCATGGAACTTTGTCATACACATAATTTCTCAAGTGCAAACAAAAAAACTAACGCAAATACTCAGATCGACGAAGGTATGTAGGCATACATACGGCCGACTCAATACGACCATTTCCATCCACTCCACCTGTATCAAATGAATAGGTATATAGGGATGTAATGTGAGGCAGTAGATATTGTAGGTAGATTAGATGCAAAATATAATAATATTTCTACAATGAGCCTCTCATTTAAACTCATCGCACATGCATGCATATCATAATCAGCCTGAATCATGATTGCATTGTCGTCATTGTGATACTTGTTTTTTAAGAGACGTCCATTGCCACCGCCACTACCACCACTACTTTGTCTGGTATGTGGATAGTGGATACTCATCAGTAGCATCATCAATGCGGAACTGTGCATTTTTTTTCCTCTCTGTAATGCGTCCGCTATCACACATATCTCTACAATTGTATGCAACGAAAAATGAGTGAATCATATACTGTTACAAACATTTAGACACACACACAAAATGAATACCTACATAAAAGTGTACGTGTAGGAGGATAAAACCAAAACAGCTTTTTTATAATGCATCTTTCAAAAAATAATGTTTTACTGTAGATCTTTGTCCACTAAACTGTGACTAACTGTGTTTCAATTGTTACAAGCTTATAGAAATAATAAAAAAAGTAATATATTATTGCACTGATATTACAAGTGCCGCTGTTGTACATGTGTGTGTACGACAAGCAAATGAACAAAGTCAAGCGAATTTGGAGAAATGATGGTTGCTGCTCTTGGCTTATAAAAACCATTCATCTGGTTGCCATATGAAATGAACTAGTAAATAGTGGACACGAGATTAGACATACTGTTGATACGCTGTTGTCTAGGAATGAATAAGTTTATATAGGAGAACGTCTCCGAACATTTCATTATGAAATAACTGATAGAGAAAGAGAGAGAGAGAAACGTTTTATTTA
>JAITYZ010003072.1:0-11430 GCA_027744595.1 Paronellides praefectus | reverse complement strand
GTAATTGTCCGAAGGAAAAATTGGTGACACGCTTGATTCATGAAAAGTTTGTGGAGGAATTTGAAAATGGTACGGGCTTTCTGCAGGAGGATAACTGAATGGCAGTGGCATCTTTGGGGGACTATTAAGATATTCTGAGTGCTTATCCTTCACAGTTTGTCTTAAGCCATATTTGATGTAGTGTGAAGGTGCTTTTGGTGATTGATAAATTTCATTTTTTAGAGGTGGACGTACCCCAGAACCGTACACTGAGTTGTAATGAGGTTGATGAAGATCGTCGTCCAGAGGCTCGGTGTAAGGTAATTGGTTATGCCCATGATTTGATGAAAAATGCACATTTTTGGATTTTCTGGGAGGTGATGATGATTTGTGAGGAGGAAAAAGTGCTCCGTGGAAATCAAAGCTGGGATAGCCAAAAAGTTGCCGTTCACGGGGAGCGGTGGCGGAGGAGTCTTCGGATGCTTGTGACAAAAGATATTCATCCTCAGAAGAAGACAAGTTGTTATTGTAGTTGATATAATTGTCCCACGAAGCGAGTGGGGAGAAAGGTGAATAAGGATTATAGTTTAAAATTCTTGACGCCTTCGAATTTTCTGCCGATTCTGTTTCTCTTTTTTCTGGAAAGGCCGAAGAAAGAGGGAAAATTGAGTTTGAAGTGTTCTGAAAAATTGAAAAATATGGTAAAAAATTATGGTAAATATAAATCCTGTCGTACAGTAAATTGCGTGCATCCATGTGGAAAACAGAAACAAGTATAAAGAATATACCAAAGCCGGAAGCATTGCAAAGTTGCGAATTGTGTGAAAGTAATAACTAGATTTAAAAGAGTGCAAAATAAGGAAAATATGTCTTACCATTTATAAAAATATATAATATGCATCAACAAAAGTTTAAAATTCTTGACGCCTTCGAATTTTCTGCCGATTCTGTTTCTCTTTTTTCTGGAAAGGCCGAAGAAAGAGGGAAAATTGAGTTTGAAGTGTTCTGAAAAATTGAAAAAATATGGTAAAAAAATATGGTAACTGTAAATCATGTCATTGAGTACATGTGGAAAAGAGAAACGAGTTAAAGATTAATTAATACCACAGCCGGAAGCATTGCAAAGTTGCAAATTGTGTGAAAGTAGATTTAAAAGAGTGCAAAATAAGGAAAATATGTCTTACCATTTATAAAAATATATAATATGCATCAACAAAAGGCCAAAAGTATCTACGTGCTCTGACAGAGCTAACTCTACAAAAATTACACATACTCAAAATTATCTCCTCCATGTTTTAAACAAATATTACTTGAAGAAAGAATTAAGGTGAATATTTCGTATAATTTTTGTGCCAGTGCTTTTACGAGTACACGAATATGTACATTACACCATTGTTGACTCGACAATGACACACATCTTCAAAAAGTTTAACTTACGCTAACAGAGACCAGCTCTGGAGCTTTTACGTTAGTCCAGTACGTTTCAAAGTCTTTGACAATTGTGCCGATCACACGAACTTGACCATCAAATGATTCGGGAGCCTTCCAGTATACAGTGACACTTCTCCTTGTCATTGCGATTTTTATGATGTACTGCGTTCTAATATTTCCAGTAAAGTAAAATATAATCATTATTTTAAACCTGAGAAAATGTACAAAATATGTACATACAACAAGGGGAGACTTATTTCCATTTTGAAAGGATGCTCACATTTTTTGAATTAAAGCAGTTATGTGCGCCAGCTTCCTTTTCATCCGGAATTAGAAAAGATCCGATCGGAGATCCATCTTGATCCCTGGTTTGAATGTAAAAGCCTTTGAATTTTTCCCCATCTTTCCCTTGAATCACAACTGGAATGTTCATACAAACAATAATTAATAATGTGTGGTGAAAACCCTTTCGTTTCGAGAGGAATAATTGTAAAGCAAACTTAAAGTTTTTATAATATCGTTTTATATAATATTAATTTTACTTTGGAGATTGTTTCCTCCTTGCATCTTTTGCTTGTTTAAAATGATTTCAAATGGTGCAGGGTCTTTTTGTGGGCGTGGTCCATGGCCTGTATGATATGAATAATAATTATCCGTGAAGAGGATACTCATAAACATTCATCTTTACCAAATAAGAAAAACAATGTCATCACCTGGGGTCATTTTACTGCAAACATCTGGAGAATTGGGAACTGAATTCGGGTAGCTTGTCACCGTTCCAATTAGTATGGTACTGATTAAAAGGACGACGACAAACTTGGCAGCATTAGTATCACAGTGCCCCATTTTAATACTAGGCAGAATATGGCTCCCTCGAACGATAGAATTCACAAACCTAAAATAAAATACAATAATATCTCATTTAATTTCGACATTTCATGATGCGTGTATTGAGTTCCCTGTTAAGAAAATTATGAGATTTGATTTGAATTGGAATTTATGTAATAAGCTTTCTTGACTGAACTATGATAAAAATGATGAACTATGATAAGACGTTTTTTAAGTAGCGCTAATTTGCATAATATATAATTATAGCATGTATGTAATGTACTTTGAATAAAGTATAAGAATGCGTATATGACGATGAAATACAAAACAATAAGTTGACATGTTCTTCAATATTCAAAACATTATTATTATTCTATTTTTGACATTTCCTTCTCTTCTCCCTTTGTACTTTTCACCTTTGTTTGAAAGACACATTAGACTTGCGTGAGATTTGCATACAAACCTAGGTAAGTAGCACTTTACCTATATTATATGCATGGGCGAGTGACTTTTTTCATAGAAGAACAATCATTCTCGTTTTCATGTGACTCTCCTAAATTTTAGTCTTCTTACTGTTTTACAAGATTCAAAACAAAAATATACTATATTATTATATCTTGCTAATTTGTTTACTATTTATGCTTGTTTTTTGTTATAAAAAAGTAGCAATTATTGGGCATGTCTTACGACATGAAACAATGAAAAAGGAAAGTTTATATGTGGCTTTAAACCTAAAGATGAATTAACTAAGTCAACCATTCAACAAAACATTACCCGCCAACAAAATAAAAAATGTTTATTGCATATTTTTCCTCTGTATAATACTACTATATAATTGATGATGAGATATGTACATAAATTGTAATTGTTTGGTGTGCGTAATGCGTAAAATAAGTTTGTGCAGAGGCAAAAATTATTTTATTGTTTGTTTTATGAAAATCTTCTGTAAATCTCACACGATAAATTGAATGCCCACAAACTGTAATAAACACTGACCTCAGAACGCATGTTTACGGTGATGATCAAATTTTCAAAATTATATACTATATTTTAGCTGTCCAAAAAAGTGTGTATTCAGATAAGTGTATAATGGGTCTATTTGTTGATGTTTTTGGTGTTCAGTGTTCTGCTATCATGAATTCATTTTAAATTCAACCCATGAAGATGAGCGTTCCCATCTAAATCATATCCCTTATGCCTAGTTTACATCTTCACGGTTTTGTAACAAAGCTCAAATTCAGAATGACATTTTGTTTTGTAGTAGTAGGATGAGCGTGTGAGCAAGTGAGCCAGAGTCAAATAGTGAGTCTATCAACAAATTTGTTTAAAATGAGCCAAACAGATTCAAGGTAAGACCGACAACCGGTTGGTTCACGGCAATACAATGTTTCATTTGAAACCTTGAATCATTCAGATATTTTACGCTTTTGTGAGGTTTTTGACCTCTTTTCCCTTACTTCTGGACATTAACCCGCATGTATGTATATATATTCTTGAGTACGCCTGCATGTATTTTCGACTGTGTGTTTTAAATTGAAGTACTTAACTAAGATTTTTAAATTAATTAAAGTCATGCTTAAAACTGCAAACATATAACAACATACACTTTGGGATGTAATAAAAGATCTGAGCCAAAAAAATATCACAAAAATAAAACTTTGCAAAACTTACGTTTTCACATGAACAAAATAAGCGTATCCTAAAATCCGGCACTTTTGTTACTATTTCTATTCTAATTAACTAAATGCACTGATGAAGAAAACTCAGAACCATTTATAATCAACACTTAACAATTTCATAAGCTCTACGAAATTGACGCCGCGTTCAAGAAAGATTCTCCAAACACTGCCACTGCAAACATTCGACTGTTGTCATTCCTGAAAAGGTTGCTTTGCTATATTGCTGTTATTGTTTCATTTGAACATGCTTAAATGTGGATGAGCGTATGAAGCAATTGCAGCAAACTTTGAGATTAGTACAACAACAACAGCAAGTCCTCTTAGGATGTTCATTGTTACTTAAGGTGCTTGAAACTTGAACATGCTAACAACAGCGAAGATGATATATAAAGTACTTGTTTAGATGTGTCTTTTTCACGGTATTGGGAGTAGTGCATATTTTTCATCCTGTTTGTTTCTGAACTGTTCCGCATCTCTAGAGTATGGTAAAAAATCACAAAAGACAATATTGGTTCATGAATAATAAATTGACTAAATAGTTTTTTAAGAAAAATATATGAATGCATTGTGTATTATGCATATAATATCCTACTACTGGCCAATTATACAACAATTTCCATTGTGTGTCAAACTTCTTTTTCTGCATGTTTAATGTTTTACATAACTAATGGTTGTGGAGGAAAATGCCAAAAAAATATGTTAATTTATTTGTTTAATTGGTCCATATTCATGAAGATTTTGACTAAATTAGAAAGCTCATTTTTCCCAAGTGAGGTTTTTGGACTGGATTCATCATAACAACCCTTGGAGAATTGGGGCAAGTCGAGATTTTTCTTGATCGTAACCAAAGAAACCAATAAATTAGGAGAAAAAGTGTAACCATGGGATGCATGTTGCAAATCTTAAAATAATAATAAAATTATTATTTGTGTAGTAGTAAGTTTATGCATGGTTGATATATTTGTACTTTACCCACTTTCATAATTTTTAGGTTTAGGACGACAACATAACTAACATAACAACATAAAAATAAAAATAATTTGGCGCATCTAGAACAAAGGAAGGGCATATAATACATAAACTACAAAAACAAATGTGTCCGTCGTATATTATAGCTTGACAAACCAAGGCACTTATTATATGTGCATTTATGACACGGTACCTTGAAAAGTAGCCCTGTATAAACATTCACCCCACTACTCCATAATATAGTATCATAGTAACCAAGTCGTAAAACAATGTATAGGAAGAAGAGGTTGCAAATGTTATGGAATTATTCTATTAGTATTTACGGTAAATAATGCTTCCATGACAGCGTTGTCACAACAAAGTGACTGGATGCGAATGTATATGATCTCTGCCTATTTCCCCCGGAATATTGAATATTCCAGTGGACCCGCATGTTATGCTATAACATGTAGCTTTCATTCAGTGGCAGGTACACTACATGTTTGTTTCCTGTACAAAAATTTGGATGCTCTTATGTGCTTTGACATTTTTGTCAGTGGAATCTTGAATATATATTATTATTTTTGCAAACTACCAAGGCAGAAAAATGAGTAAATCAGGAGAAAACTCTGGGTTCTTTGTTCGTTCAAATAAAGGGACTCATCACAGAACTTTTACAGCATCAGATTCAAGGGACAGTGAACATGACACCAGTATTCGATCCTCTCCAGAAGTGGACAGGAAGCCTTTGAAAAAAAGTACTATAGTTTCCAGTGATCCACGACGAACCAAGCAGTTTCTTCGTGGCCAATCGGAATCCTTTGACAGATCTGAAAATGGTTCAGGGGACAATGATGATTATTACGGTACCCCAGAAAAAAATCGACATGCACAGTCCCCTTCAATCTTACAAAAGTCCAGTCGCTCAGGTCGATCCTTATCTAGAATGTCCAGTCACTCTGAACGAAGTCGACAAAGTTTTAGCACAGAACACGATTCTGATGAGATGGAAAGAGAGCATACAATTGACACGAATGGAAATGAAGATGAAAGTGTGACTGAGTCCTCTGCAACCATACAACCTCCTTCTCCGATTAGGAAGAAAACTTCTGCTGATTTGCTAGCTGAAGAATCGTCCCAATTGTTGTTATCTCAAGGGGTCGCAGATGGGAGCTTTTGGAACGTATTGACGTATTCAAAGCCAAAGCATAAGACGAAGGAAGAGTGGGAGGAATGGAAAAAGCTTACATTTTATCCATCAAGTGCTGCAAGTATGTAGCAATTAATCTAATCATTTTAGTACATCAATAATTAAACTGACTTACTTTATATAAATATGATTACTACACCTGCACCACATATATAACTCATTCTGACTAAATATTCAATATATTATAGTAAATCTGGAAGATAAATTAGTTGATGATGAGGAAGCAAGAATAGCTGAGGATGAAGGTCTATACATTGGAGAACCCTTACAGTTACCCTCGAGAAATTTAAACCGTTTGGAAAATCGACTGTTGAAAGAAAAAGCATTGTAATAATCATATTTCCAGTGATTGGTTTGGCCCAAATGGCAAGTTGGTAGGACTTGCTGACCCTTTCCGTATAGAACCAGTAAAGTTATGTCCAAATGAGAGTAAACAAGAAGAATTTGGAAAGAATGTTATATTCATTCCTGTAAGTGTAACAATAACGAAAATACATATTATTTGTGTGTGATGTCTTATGAATGGGTTATTAAAATTTAAAAATTCCCAGGCACGACTGGATCCTTTCCAAGAACTGCAAATGGATCTTCGCCAACCGTATGAAGTCATTTTAGAGCTTGGAACAGTTCAGTTTGTGCATCATCCATTTTTTAGCAAAGAACACGTTTTGGCTGCAAGACTTGAGGAGGCTTATGCAGAATACACCACAAGGTACTCTTGCTGAGCTGCGCTATGCTAAAATAATTTATGTAGAAATATGAATAATGGTTCAATGTTGACCTTTTTGTAGGAATCTCATGAGGCTTACCGAACGTGCCTCCAACAAACTCAAAGCTTTACGCGAGGCAGTATCACATACTAAACAAGCATACAAAAAACTAGTAGAGCAGTTATCAAATGCGAGTGATTCGTCAGAAGAGAAAATGTTAAAAGAAAATCTGAAGTCAAGTCGGGAAAGAATTCAAAACTATCGAGTGGAAATGCAAAGAACCGGTCTAGAAAGGGATCAAGGTTACTGGGATGACCGTTCTGCGTTGGTGTCTGTAATGGAACTTTGGCGAGCAATCAAATCACTGAGGAGTGAACAAGATTACGACAATACAACGTTAAAGTTGAGTATTGTGGAGATGCCTGTAGATTACAAGGAAGACAAGCTCGCATGGCAAAGAGCGATTGAGGATGAGTTTAATGATTTGAAGGATGAGTACGATGAAAATTTTGAAATTGAAGTAAAAAATTATAATCAAGAGCTCCAAAACTGGATGACTGAAAAACGTGCGGTGCAGAAAAAGAGAGGTAGGAATTATCCCTGACTTGTTTTAATTTCTTTCAATCACCCATATGCCCAGCTTGTAAAATAATGCATTTGTTTTAGCGAGGACGATGACGCAAGAAATGAAAAGTGACTCTGACGAAGATACCACCACCGATGACCATGATCTTGCAGGGAAAAGACCTAAATCACCTGCAAAGTTTGATGCAGAGAGCACGATGAAAGCAATTGAAAAACGGTAATTGTTTTGTGTTTTTCATACGCAGTGAGTATTACATGCTTGTACCTATAATTATGATTGCACGATAAATGTAGTTAATCTGAATAAAAAATTCCCTGACTTGTTTTAATTTCTTTCAATCACCCATATGCCCAGCTTGTAAAATAATGCATTTGTTTTAGCGAGGACGATGACGCAAGAAATGAAAAGTGATTCTGACGAAGATACCACTACCGATGACCATGATCTTGCCGGGAAAAGACCTAAATCCCCTGCAAAGTTTGATGCAGAAAGCACGATGAAAGCAATTGAAAAACGGTAATTGTTTTGTGTTTTGCATACGCAGTGAGTATTACATGCTTGTACCTATAATTATGATTGCACGATAAATGTAGTTAATCTGAATAAAAAATTACACAGTCACACTGAACTGAGAAGGCAACCTGGTGAACCAATATTACAATTGCAACTTTTGAAAACCGCATCACTTACACCGTTGAACCAATTACCTGAAGGGTAACTTAATAACTTTTCATAATACAGGTTAATGGTTGTGTATCGCCGGATAGATAATTTTTTATGTGCACACAGATCAGCGAAAGAAAAACAAAGACGGAAAGTAGTACAAAATCTTAAAATCGAAATAAAAATTTGGTTTAATGGAAAGGAAGTAAGTGAACTATGGCCTGCAATATTAATATTAAGTCGCACTCGTTTCATATTCTAAATCAAAATGCATTGATACTCTCAATGTAGATTTCATTATGGTTTTACTATGGCTAATTTTAAACATGCAGGTGTACAACTCAAAACCAAAAGTAATTCAGGGAGACTTTAGTGGATTTTTGGGACTTTCTATACCTATTAGCATTAAAGAATGGCCCGAATCTCTTGAAATTGAGTTGATAGATGCCATAACTAAAGTACGGACGGAATTGATCAAAGTTCCGCTTCCAGATGGGTAAAAAACAAGGTCATGATGATTGGTTTTAGTTGTTTCTTAACAATCTTGTGCAAATATTAAAATGTTTGCTATACCTTTTTTTAGTAATACATCAATAGATAGATGCTTAACTCAGAGGCTCCAGTTTACGTCTTATGACACCATTAAAGTATCCCATGATGGAGTTGGAAGTGGTGTAGCATTTGACATTATGGGAAAAGTAATTAAGATTATTATTATATTGATTTTTCACAATTTAGGGGGAAATTAAATAATGCATAATTTTACTCATGACAGGAATATGCTGTACAATACCCGAGAGGATTCATTACTTCAAGAATAGGTTGGTCAACTGATCTAGACGGGACCATTCTTTGCCCTGGAGGACTAGAAAAACTGCAACATGGCGTATCAACACCAAAAGATATAAAATCAACAAAGGGAAAAGAAAACGCAGACTACGACCCAAATGATCCTAAAAATTCACAATGGTTGAGCATGAAATGGGTATGCACACAAATTGCTGCCCTTGATTATGATCACATACAAATAGTTTATGTATGAGCTTCAAAAGTAAATAATGTAAGTACAATTTTTTATTTGTTTGAAACAAAAATATGCAGGGCACAGAGAAAGGAAACCAAGAGACTACCCACTTTGATCCCATTGATCTAGGTCACAATGAGATCACCCGTAGACAATTTGATATAAAAGAAGACACAACAGAATTTGAATTTTGCACAATGGAAAGTATTGAGAATTCACTGAGGTATCGATTACTTCGATTAAGAGATGAAGAAGTGCCAGAGTTCCGGGCATTAAAAATGGTTCCTGCTTTTGAGCATGATATTCCACCAGACATATTTAATGTAAGCAAGTACAATATTTTGATATTGTGACTTTATATTCTAAGAGTCTTGCTTTTTATTATGAGCCTTATTTCTCAAACTAGCAATACGAACGTAGACTGAAGGAGGACATGAGAAAACGTAGTGGAGCAGATCCTGCCTTGGTAAAGCCATCGCGTAAAAAGATACTGGATGATGAGTCATTATATGAAACCAATCGCTTGGAAAAGATTCGTGAAATGCGGTTGAGTGTGCTACAATTATTTGAAAACTCTACGAAACAAATCACTTTTGAAGATTTAGTTATTGAAGAACAAATTCCTGACATTGGGTACGTAAACGGACAGAGTAATATTATGACTAATATGAGTAATATATTCGTACCTGCTTGTTGACAGGTGTCAAAGTGTCAATGTCAATCCTTTCGCAGTTTGAAGGTAAAATGTTTTGTATTAACGTAGAACACTTGGGCTAAATTTGATGGCGCTATTACAACCTCGACGCCCACTAAGACCAACAAGAAAAGAGAGGAAGCGTGTACAAGGTTCCAATTTGATTGATACAAAAGTGAATTTGATTGTGAACATTGTACGAGCATTCAATCTGCCAATGAGGAAAGATACGGAAGTTGGTCCACTCACCACAGAGTCCCTTACAGGGGTACAGCTTTCCACAAAAAGGGACAGAAGCGCAGGAAACTACGCTACCGTCAAGCCATTTGTTGAAGTTTGGTTTCAAAGGAATGTATGCAGAACAACGACCGCACTCGGGTCAAATCCAACCTGGAATCAAGAGCTTCAACTTAATCTTTCGTAATACATTCATTCAACTGTATTATAATGGGTGCGTTCGTTATTCATCCAATACATTCTTGAATACTTTATATTTTGATTTAGCGTTCCCAACGATGACTACTCCCAAGCAAACCTAAGTCGTATGGATGACCTAGTGTATTTTCATGTATACGATGAAGTGGCAATTGATTTACTGGAAGATGACAGGAGACGAGAAACTGATATTCATCAAAGGCTGGAAAAACGATGGCTTGGCACAATATCTATTCCATTCTCCACCCTCTACACAAACGGTCGTGTAAGTGCCCTCATTATTTATTCATACCCTCGTTGGCCCATGCAAAAACTCGTATTGTGATGGTCTGATATGGAACAATTTGTAATTGCAGATTGAGGGAACATTTAAGCTAAACTCTCCATCCATTTTACTGGGCTATGAAGCACAAGGAATGGCCTCCCATTTTGGTTCTATCGTAGGTAAAAGTGGACTGCATAATCCGTCTTCTAATGTGTTTCACGGAAAGGGACATGGCCATGGGACTCCGTTTAGTAACCAAAAAAGTGCGTTTATCACTATCTTCCTTACCCTACAACCATCAGTGACACCTACTTCTCTGTTCAAGGTATGCAAGGATGATTTTAAAACTTAAAATCAAGCGGTCCTTAATAATCAAATAATATTCAAATAATACAGGAGGATAGCCATTCAGGAGAAACTCCAGATATGGTGGCACACATTAAAAATTGGAAAAACATGCATGAGTTGGAATTTCCGGATCGCATTATGAAACCTTTTGTGATGTCATCCGAAGGGGACACTATTCTTTGCACACGGTTTTTAAAACCCATTGAGCCACCCATTTCTTTGCTTGCCAATGGTACTAATACTTATCAGTCTAGAAAAATAAATTTACTACTCACAGTTTTATGACTATTAAGAAGTAACAATGAACCTATTATAATGCTTAGCAGAGAATGATCTTTTGCGAACCATGGAAGATCTCGCTCATTACGTGTCGCTATTTCCTTGTGTAAGGGACACCACTTTGGGAATAATTGAGTACAGCCTCTGGTTTAATTCAGATGTAACGCAATATACTTTTAATAATGTGACATGAAACAAAGCGGGCAAAACGTTAGCATATAATGAAAAAGTTACTTTGTATCATAGATTTTTGTGTCTGCGCCTGGTGGAGGGATTGAAGACCATTCTGTGTTATTAGCATGTTATTTCATGCATCTCAATGTACCCTGTTGGATCGTTCAAGGTAACGCG
>JAITYZ010003071.1:0-11248 GCA_027744595.1 Paronellides praefectus | reverse complement strand
CACAAAAAAAAACACACGACACAAGCACTTTAGTTTTAAATAAATAACTTTGGACTTTACCTGTATTTCTCTTAAAATAAAACGTGAAAGTAACCTACAAAAAAATAATCAAATCTCAACAAACTAATGTCACTTAAATCTTTTAATCTCACTAAATTCATTTAATGTCACAAAAATACACATCCCTAAAACTAATTAATTTAACATATTTATAATTTCATACAAAAAATCTCTTTTTTTTAACAATATAAAATCTCTTTCCTAAAAAAAACTACTCCACTTAATCTACACTAAACACTCGTAATATTAACAACCCCTGAAAAAACATCACATCTTTTCACTTTTTGCCAACATCCTGATCCTCCCCCCCATGCTCCTTCTTCTTCGTTGTCGCCCTAGCAATAGCCCTCCCTTTATCCTCCTCTTCCCTGCAAACAAAACAAAAATTCAATAAATCCCCCTACAAATATATCATTAATTAATTACTCATTAAATAAATAATTAACCTAATAAGCTCCTGAACCCCAAGAATAACCCCCAAAACAATCTGATTCTCATCACACCCCCAGGTCCCGACATTCTCAACCTCAACCCAATCATCCGGCGCAATCTCAGTCGTACTCCCAAACAACCTATATTTCTGTTTCCATCTCAACGACAATTTAAGCTCATCACATCTCTGAATCAAATACGACCTATTCTGCATCATATTTGGCAATCTCAAACGGAAAGTAATCTACACAAAACAAAAACACAAATTATAAATTTGCTATGACAACTAAATAATATTTAGTAAATATAAATCCGTTTTACCTTAACACCCGTTCCACACCTAAACGGATCAACAGTGAGGTATCCACAAACCCCGGTCTCATGAAATTGACAAACTTCACCAAACAAATCAACCCACTTGACAACATCTCCCATCAAAGGTCTCAATTTCCCATACTTAAACAAACAATTTAAACAATTTTTTAAAAACCGACAACACAAAAAATTACCATATAGTAAATCAATATTAAAACCCACAAACCTGACTCGTCAACACAACATCGACATGATCCTCAGCATTAACCCAAATCTGTATACTCCCACTCTCGTTCACCAAAAACCCCCTCCCTTTCGGCCAAAACCTACTAATTTTCGTCGCTTCCGGAAACCAAACCCCCCGTTCCTCCACCAGCAAATCCCTCTCCTGTTTCTCCAACCCTTCCAAATCAAACCACTGCAACTCCTCCCCTTTAACAACACCCCTAACAACCTTCTGAACCTCATACAATTCCTCCCTCCTCATAACCGGAATAAAAGAAAAAGGCCTAATATTCCTACTAACCCTCACCCTCACTTCAAAAACAAACTTCCCAGGAAGATCCACAATCGGAAACTCCTTATCCAACTCAACATCCCCTGACAACACCATCCCCGGATGACCACCACCACTATCCTTCCCACTTTTCCCACCCCCATTATTACACTCAACAATAGCCGGCATAAAAACCTCCGCAAACGTCTGATAAGCATGAGGATCCGGAGCAACAATAAAAAACTGCGGATAAAACTTGATACAATCAAGCAAAGTCGACCCATACCTCGGCGTACTCCTCATCTTAACCTTATGAAAAACTTTAGGCGTCAGATACCTCCTAACATACTTATTAGCCACATCACTACTATCCGTACTCGTCAACTTTTTCCAAGTCCTCGACCAAATCGACTCCGACTCTTTCGACAACACCTCCAAATAAAACGAGTTGAGCAGCGACAAGTTTTGTATCGGCAACTCCAAAACATCCGCTTCCAAATCCTCCTCCGACTTTACCGAATGACTCGGAGAACCCTCCACCGACTCACTAATCTTAATAACCGAATAGTTCTTTGTACCACCAACCCCGACATCTACAGTAAATTTTTTGTAATCTTTTAACTTTACAATCGAGAAAATCATGTTAAATTATCCCCACACACAAAAAAAATCATTCGTAAAAAAAATCCCATGCGCTCTATGCAAAAAACATACAAAAAAGTCCACTTACGCTGCTGATCTACTGCTGTATGAAACGGTGTCTCTGGACGCTCCCAAGTATCAACGCTAGACTTACCAACACGAGCTTTCCTTTGTGCTTTTTCTGCAGATGCTGGCGGGTTAATAAGATCATCAATCCTATTCAAAATTAATAAATGATAAATACAAAATATAAAAACCGTTACTTGATTCAAAGTTATTACATTTAAACACCAAATTACTTTAACAAATCCTTCCTCCTCAGATAAATCCCAGGTGTATTTAAAGTCATGTCTTTAATATTAGGATCTGCTCCCGCCTGGATGAGCACCTAAAATAGTTTAAAAAAGATGATATTTAACTGAAAACACACTCAAAACTGTTAAATAACTCGAGTTACCTTATACATAGCCCCACTATCCTGCAAAACTGCCGCATAATGCAAAGCTGTCCTCCCCTTCCCATCCATCAAATCAATACACTGTGGATATCCATTAACAAGGTACCTAACGACCTGGGAATTGCCTCCAAGAATTGCATGGTGTAAAGGTCCCCTCCCAGCACTATCCTGTGCTTCTGCCAACCTACACAAAAAATCATGATCAAAAATAACAGACTGATCGATATTTATGCACAAAAGTTTTTTTTAATGCACATAATTCGTGTGCTGCACAATGTCATTAGTGGAATGCAGAAGAAACTAAAGGAAAAATATTCAACTAAAATCGGTTCAAAAGTGTCAGTTTACAAACGAAAGGGCCTTTTAAAAACTTTAGAATTCAATTTCTCAAAAACTTTTGTTAAAATGTTTTTCCCCAGTCACCCCAATTTAAAAAAAAATTACTAATTTTCCCCCTCACCTTTTCCTATCCAACAAACTCTGTAAATCCCTCATATTCCCAGTATACGCCGCATTATGTATCGAAGATATTTTCGCCATGTACGCCGGAACATTATTCAAAAACTCTTGAATCTCCGGATTCGGACTCGGCTTATCAATCAACTCATGACCCCTCCCTTTCAAAACCAAATTCACTAGCGACTCCATATCCGAATTTTGAATGTACGTCTCTACAGACTCTTCTTCTTCTTGTTCTTCTAACGATTCTCTTGATGGTACGGTGTCTTCAGCCTGTAAAGTTGATGTGTGGTAGTCTGGTGGGGGGTAGTCTTGTTCTGTGGGGGGTTCCATAGTTGATTCGTTTTCAACAAGCTTTTCTGGAGATTGAGGTACGTTATCAACCTCAGGTATTTCTTCAGGTACGGTCTCTTCAGGATCCTCTTCAGGTACTACTTCCATTGGTTCAGGTTCATCATCGGCGATGATTGGTGGGTCATCTTTATCAATATCTTCGACGAAAGGGGTTGCTTCGCGTTCTTGGGGAACAACCTCTTGTTCTTCTTCAGGTTCTAAGACTGGGGCTTCAGGTTCCTCAACGACAGGGTCCTCTGGTTCCACGACAGGAACTTCAGGTTCTATTGCAGTTGCTTCAGGTTCCACGACAGGTTCTTCTTCTCCAGGCTCTTCAGCTTTTGTTATTTCAGGTTCCTCCTCCTCCTCGACAACAACATCCTCCCCACGAATAACAACATCGTCAGTATTGAGCTCATACTTGCCCTCGTCACTATCAGCAACATACCTTAAAACGTGTTCAATACATAATTGTTTGTATGCTGGATGTATTGTCGTTGTCATGGAATTATTTCGTCTTACCCATCACCAACGTCCCGTATCATCTCATCCTCCAACTCCAACTCATCAAGAAAGTCATCCTCACTCAACCCCACGTTTTCCTCATCACTCGTCCTCGCCAATTTATTTCCACTCCCCCTTTCCTCCAAAACATCCTCAGTCTGCCTTGCCACACCACCTCCAACAACACTAGCCCCAAATTCATCACCACTCGTTGCAGATATCTTTCTCTTATTCCCAGACGACGACGACGCTGCTGCTGCTATGGCACCCGCACCAGCGATTACACCAAGCCCTCTTACACCACTTCTATCCCAACCAAGCAACGCACGATCAGGATTCGTAAGGACTCTTGGTGCATCTGGAATGTTACGGAGAAACTTGAAACTATCGCAATCACCTGCGTGTGTCAGGTAATACGCTGCGTCTCTATGACGATAGTCTATGATGTTTGTGTCTGCTCCTGCTTTTTGGAGAAACTTGTATATCGACTCGGAAGAGTTTGGTTCGTTTGCTACTCGAACTGCAGCGTAGTGGAGGGGGGTGCGCTTGAAGTTGTCTTGGAGATTAAGGGTTCGTGGGAACTCGTATATGAGCCACTCTGCTGCTGCTCGGTTGTTTAGTCCTGTTGCCTTTTTTAGAGGGAAGGAAAAAAAGTGATATAAATACATACCTGCATTAAATACAAACCTAACCTAGCCAGTTTCCATGACTAGAAATCTGTTCTTTTTAAAGAGTTTGTGCAAAGCTAGTTGGCCTTTATTAATGAATTGGTCAACATTCTCAAATTACTAATCAAGTTAAGTTTTTCACTTTTAATAATTACATACAACGTAACATTTCTACTATTGCACAATGCCCCAAATAAAGTAAGCGCATATTAATATCATGAACCCAATTTTTAACAGACATGAAATCAAATCGACCCCATTTTATTCAAACTTGACCTACTTTGTGCATCGGACTAAGTCCGTAGGAATCCCTTGCAGTGAATAATTCACGGCAAATCGATACGTCCATTGAAGACGCTCCACCATTTGGACTTGATATCGGGTTGTCTGTGCAGCTCTGCTCAATCCTTGACCTGATTTCCTGTTTTTTTTTCATTTTGATATTGATCAAACTTTCATGAATTTAGGTTTTAAGCGGTTTTAAAAGAAGAAGCCTTTCTTACCTGGAGACCATGCACGTCGTCGTGGATACAAGCTGTGTGTATCATCTTGATATTGTGGAGGAGAAACGGGACGTTGTCTAGGTATCTTCGAACTTTTGGGTTGTTTGTTGTTTCGAGGAGGAGCTTGTCGCCGTTTCCGCTCCAGACTATTGATTCCAGTTTACTAATTTCCTTTTCGTGGATCCAGATACGGATTTGGGCGCGAGTTATTGGGCTACCGCTTGGGGGGAGATAGGGGGTTGACGTGTTTTTTATTAATGCGCCTGCGCTGTTTGATGAAGGGTTGTTTTGGGTGATGTTTGAAGAGGTGATTGGAGGGGATGGGGATGATTTTGGGGAAATTGGGGAGATTCGGCGGTTGCGGTTGGATTGGAAACGAGATTTTGAGGTGCGTTTGAAGGAGTTTCGGGTGGTATCGGGGTTTGTGGTTGGGCCGTTTACTCCGTCAATGTAGAGTTCTTGGGGGTTTGTTAGGTAATAGGAGGCTTTGCGGGTGTGGATGTCGATTATTTCGGGGTTGCAACCTAAGTTTAGGAGGAACGTGTACATGTCTGTTGGGTTCTTTGAGATGCCAGAGTAGTGGAGGCAGGTTCGGGATTCCTATGGAATTTGGAGAAATTGAAATTTAACCTTGAGACGAATTGGGGAATATTTTAGATCCAGTCTGAGGTTTATGAATGTACTCACGTTATCTCGTAGTTGGATGCTTTCTGGGTACTTTTTTCCGAGCCAGTCGAGGACGTTGCGTTGGGAGTGGAGGACAGCTTTGTGGGCTAGTCCTCTTCCTACGGCGTCACGGGCTAGGGATAGTTTCTTTTTGTCGAGGAGTGTTTGGAGTTCTCGGACGCTGCCGCGGATTACTGGAATTTTACACATTTTTTTGGGTTATTTTTTAACTTTAGGTTATTTATTTTGTTTCATGTTTTTACCTGCGTCGTGAATCAAATCGACTTTTGCCATGTAGCCAGGTATGCCACGGAGGAAAGTCTTGACCTTCATGTCGGAAGTTGTGTCTGTGAGGCCGAGGAGGCGGGCTCCTTGACCTTCGAGGACCAGGTTTTCGAGTTTGTCGATGTCTCCGCTTTTTACCCAGTTTCGGATTGCTGTGTTTTGGGTGCTGTTTAGGCTTGTTGACGAGGAGATTAGTGCTGTGGGGCACGATTAAATAATGATTTTATTATAATTTTTGCTTTACTATTTTTTGGGGGTAAAATGAATGCTTACGTTTAGGTGGATTGCTGTGGACGAACATTCCTGATGGGTTCATGAAATTGTAGGGGGATGCTGAAGGGATTTGTTGGGGGGTTGAGTAACTCGATTGCTGCGTTACTGCCATCATTTTTAGACTTTTTTTTAGTTGGGAAAGTTTAAATACAGTCTTTTGCTTATTCGGGAATTACTTGTAATTTCTTTGTAAAAATGATAAAGTCAACTTCCTGCTTTATCCAGCAGTAGCAGTAGCAAAACGATCGTGTTTGGAGAAGTGGTCTCCAAGTACTGACGTGTAATACGTAGTTTAGTTTAGTGCGAGCAAAAAAATAGAATAAAATTTTCACCTCGCAGCTACCTTTCACTCTGTTTTCTGACAAGTAAAGTTTTTTTTTTGGAGTGTCCGTTGCTCTGTCAGGGAATGTTGAAGAGGATGGCAGGTTGTTTGAGAATATCGCGAATATTAGAAAATATGTTGTTTTTCTGCGAATATAATAAAATCGATTTGGTGTTTAATACAACTTCAGAGTTGGTTATTTTATGTTGTTTTGTGGCGTGTTGGTTTATTGACTTTTATGGAGAGGTAGCGTGTGTTTTTTTGGATATGGACGTTGATGGGATTTTATTGATTTTGCGAAAATGTGAGCAGGAGTTTTTGTTACACGCGGTGGAATGGGGAAATTGTGTGTATTTTTTTATTGGGGTGTTGTGTTTGGGTAGTTAAAAGTGGTTTGTTGGTTTTATTATGATTTTTTTGTGGTTTTGGTCTGAGCTTGCTTCGTCTTATGGAAAAAATGTCCTCTGTAATACTTTGAAAAATAATCATAGTTGAAATTGGTTTTTATCGTTACCAAGATTACTTTTGGTATCCATGATAACCGTTTTTGGTTTCCATGATAACCGTTTTTTGGAGTCATGACAACCTTTTTAGGTTTCGACGAAATCGTGAGGACTATGGGCTATGGACTTTGCTTCATAGGTTATTTTAATTTGGGTTTTAGGAGTTTGTTGATAGTTTTTGTAATGATAGGACTGATGAGTATGTTTAATTGAGTTTTATTTTGTAGGTGAGGGATGAAGATTGTGATACTAACCTCATTTTAATTTTTCTGTAATTTGGGTTTTGTTTTAAAATTTCGGCCTTGTGGTTTAATTATTAATTATGCAAGTTTTGGAATCAAGTAGCAAAATAGTTGCGTATTTTATGAAAAAAGATGGTTGTAAGATTCAGTCTGGTGAAATCTTCAAAACTCGTAATAATTTAATATTCCACAGAATTCAAGAGGTAGGCTGACGCTTTTATGTCTAAAAAAAATCAATAGATAGACAAACAATCATGTTTACTCCAACAAACAAGGTGTGTAAATATTTCATGTTCTTTTCTTTCTTTTTCCGTGACAACAAACCAGAAACTTGGCGTGTGTGTGGAGATGACAAGAAAATGCTTTGTATATTTTATGAAGTGGGTATAACCTCGTTTAAATGCATGTTGTGGGGATAGATATATTTTATTAAAAATCATTTTGTGATTAACCCTTTTCTTTTTGATGGGGTTAATTAGTGAAGAAATATGTCAGGTGTTTTTTTTTGATTTTTGGGATGCTCCTTTATTTTAACACATTCGCGCTTATTATTTTTCATTCAGACTATTTGGATATAAACCGTTTTAGCTTTTTGTGTAAATTAAAAAGTACAAAAAAATACGGAACATGCATTCGTTTTTCTTTTCATTCATTCTTGATAAAATATATATGTTTACCCCTCCTTTTTTACTCCTGAGCAGAGATAAATAAATTTGTTTTTTAACGAGACCATTTTTTCGGGTTGAGTTTTCCGGGTTGTTTGCCTTTTTTTTGTCATCTTAGCCTTTGACCTGTTGTTGTTGTTGTTGTTGTTGGGTTGGTTGTTGTTGGGGTTGTTGTTGGGTTCTTTCTTTTGTGTGGATGTTGTTTATTTGGGATGTTTGTTGGGGGATTAGACTTATTTGTTGGTTTGTTGGGTAGGAATTTGGGTGGTAGGGTGTTGGGTAGGTTGTCGGGTAGCCGTTTGTTGGGTAGCTGTTTAAGTAGACTGGGATTACCGGGTTTTGGTTATATCTGTTGTAGCCGTTGTAGGAGTATGGGTTTATTAAGTTTGTTAAGGGGTGCGGGATTTGGTGGTTTTGGGTGCGGTGGTCTTGGTACACTTGAGGTTGTTGTTGGTTGCCTGGTAACAGGTAGTAGTAGAAATATGAGCCTTGGGTGTATGGGACTGAGTTCATGTTGGCGCCTACTATGGCCGAGCCTGGGAGGGCGTTTAATGCTGACAGCTCGGCTGCTGCTGCTACGACTGGTTAATTTTGTTGAACTGTGGAGGGTGGGAGGAGTGGAGTTCTGTTTGGGAGTGAGTTTGGTACTGGAGGTTGGAGTTGGACATGATGTTGTTGTTGTTGCTGGGTTACAGGAACGCGGAGGGATGGTGATGTTTGGAGAGGTTGAGGTTGCTCTACGTTTAGTGCTATCGTTGAGTCGTAGATTATTTGGTCGGATGATGGGGTTGAGCAAGGGATGAGCACTTGAGTGTTGCCAATGTTTGCGATTGTGTACACTATTGGCTCTTGGATTGGGGGGATTAAAGGGTTGTAGTAATATCGGGATGGGATTATTGGGGGTTGGCTGTAAATGGGGGAATTTGAGATTTATTAATTTTTTGGAATTTTAAATAAATTTGGTTAATTTTAAATGGATCTTACCCGACAACCTGTCCCCCTTGTATTTGGAGCACCTGTTGCTGTGGTTGCTGGTCAACGCCTGCCTTGTCTATCGGGTTGTAGTGCCTCGCGTCCGGGTAGTCTATCAGATTATTCTGGATCCTGTCGTAGTATTTTACTTGGTAGACTAAAGGGCGTACTCCAAGGGGTTGTGGTATCGAGTTTATGCTTTTCTGTTCGTTTACTACTTGTTGTTGTTGAGGTGGTGGTGGTGGGGGTTGTTGGGGTGGTATAGGTTTGCTTCCACCTCCGAATAGTGACCCTAGTGTTCTTGTTGGACGCTGTTGGGTATTGTGCTGCTGGGGGAGTTTTTGTTGCTGGGGTAACGGGGATACGGAGGAGGTGAAGAACAGAACGAGGAGGATGATTTTTAGGTTGCCCATGGTGATGATTGTTTATTTAAAGCTTGGGTTTTTTACGTGTTTCTCTTGAGAGTATCTTTTTGAGACTGAGTGATTTCTTCGGGGGATATGTATTTACTTGGCGTTGGGGAATATATAAACTGCATTCCTTTGTGTGTGCGTGTTTGAATACGTGAGTGTGTGTTGCACAAGTGTGTGGTTTTGGTGCTGGATAAGAATTGATATGCGTGTGGTTTTTTTTTGTTTGGTGATTGTTGCTGCATTCCATTGTTATCGTGCGTACTCGTTTGTCTGGTTTTTTTTTGTCTCTCTGGAAGGAAGGAAAGTGAAAGGGAGATAGATACGTGGATCGTGGTCTTTTAACCTTACGGGTGTATGGTTCAGGGGGTGGTTTGTTATATTGGGCAACTTTTTAGTGGCGAGTTTGGAGTTTATACCAAAACTCATGGGTAAATTTCCTGGGTTTAATATCCAGTGAGTATCATGTGGTTATGGGGTTTAAACTTCAAAATTGTACATAAACTCATGTGATGCAAACACACAACTCCAACTCACGAGTTAAAAATCCGCATCTTTCCACTATTCAACTTGTCGAGTAAAAAACATTCCCTACTCTTCGTATACCCGAAAACCAAACGACTCATCCTTCCTTCCTTCCCTTTTTTCCACTTACTTTCTTACTTTTTTTCAGACACGCATTTATTACGCACAACAAGAACCAGCAAAAAAAACTTACATACACACACGCACGTATATTTTATACCGAATAAATTGTAATGATTTCTCTCTGTGGTTTTCTCAGTACGATGCAAACATCCAAATTGCGTCCTAATAATCGTGTAAACTGCGCGTGAGAAACATGGATTGTGATTGTTACGTAACCGCAGCAGTGCAGACATAGTGTTTTTTTGCTGCTGCACTGGACATTGTGTATTTAAAACAATGCACAGACAGACAGAGAGAGAGAGGAAAGTGAAAGGGTGGGTTGTGCATTTGAATCTCTCTCAAATCGGTTGGTGTAATCTAATTCCGCCTGGAGCATATATCGTCTACCTTCCTTACCTGGACCAAAAATGAATATTAAGAAAAGTACAAAAATGCATTTTTTTTATTTCATATTTTTTTTCGTTTATTCAAAAAAAAAAGTTAAACACGGAGTAAAGTATAAAATAAATCGGTGACAAAAAGAGATTTAAAAAAAAAGAGTTGTAGGGAGAGAGAGAGACACACCAAGTAAAAAAATAAAATTGTCGTCCATCCTCAATTAATCACCAAAGCGCTTCAGTTTTAACAAAAAAAAATATTATAATAAAACCACCCCGAAGACTCGACGAATTCAACAAAAATAATATATTATAAATAAATAAAATCTTGTCGGCACTCTACTCGCTTTGAGCAAAAAATAAATAATAATAAATAAATAAATAAATTTCGCAACAAAATTATATAAATATATCCCGCGTTTTTTATATTTTATGCACTCGTCCCAACCCGATTCCTAAGCCCGTAATTATGATTATTATTCCCATTAGAGACCACCTGTCCGTTATTCTTTGCATTTCCGTTTGGTAGATCCGTCTTCTTGGCAGTCTTGTCCAGTTTCCCTAGTAGCAAACGTCTACTTCCGATACTTCCATAGTAGGCGCTGTAGAAAAAGTTGAGGAAGAGGGCAAAGTAGCTGGCGTAGATACCGAATCCAATGTTCAAGTGGTGGTAAGAAATGTCGCATTCCAGGTTACGGTTCTTTACTGTGTATGCGTACATGTTCACCCAGAAACCTATCACCATTTGGGATAGTTGGAGGAATGTCAGCGACATTGAGATTGGGCGGGGGATACGCCAGCGGAGGGACTAATAAAAAACACAAACAAAAAAATATAATATTTATATAAATTAAAATATTAAAATTAACTGTGTTGCCATAGGAAATTCCCATTAGGGTACACAAAACATTAAAAAAATATAAGTTACCTTAACAGCGTAGTAACTATACATAAAACTATGAACAAGGTAGTTCATAACAACGAACCACCTAGCGGGAGCGATGTAGTCACCATAG
>JAITYZ010003070.1:0-11176 GCA_027744595.1 Paronellides praefectus | reverse complement strand
AATAATAATAATACATCATGTAATAAAGTAAAATACACATAGGTATATAGGTATACTCTACTACTGGCACATTACAGCAGCCACACAATTAGACTCCGGTAGCTATTGAATTAGGAACTCATTCACAATATTACCATAAACATAGAGTCAACCAGAGAAGAAGAAGAGAGAGAAGAAAAAACGTAAAGTAAATGATGTGCCAAACAAACTGTCTGACAGTCCCTAATGGGCGGTGCTCCGCTATCAGATATTATTATTGCACACACGAAGAACCCTTGCGTGGTCTCATCTACCCGATCATCTCTCTTGTGTGTACGTCGTCGTCGTACCCAACTTTTCCTGCTTCAAAGTATTTATCCTTTTTCAAGTTGACGTTTAAAGAAAATATAAAGTGAGCATGAGCATAAGAAAAAGTTAAAAGATCTACAGCAGACATTGAATTGCTGAGTAGAATGGATGATATTATGACGGCATGGCATGTATGGTAGTAGCAGCGACAAAAAAAACAAGCTTGGTGAAGAGACTACGAGAGAGAGAGAGCGAGACAAGGCTATTGTGCTGACCATTAAAATTTATCAGGCAGGACAGGAGATAATAGTATTATTCAACTGGTCATATAGTCGAGAGAGAGATTATCATGCTCCGTTGGTGTTGAATAATGTAATGGCAGGCATTCATTCCTTTTNTAATATGTGCTGCTTCGTCATCATCACCATTATTATCAATATTATTATTATTATTATTGTAATATGTTTGAGCGTCATAATCAGTGACTCCCTCCATCTCTATAAAATTAAGAGCCATTTATTAAAGGACAATGGACTCTTAAAAAATTGAAAATCAAAGAGAGTCGCACCGCACAGATTTACTTTTTTAATGATGATGATGATAATACTGTGTGTGTCTAACTAATCCTCTCTCGGTTTTTAAAAGATTCCTCAGTGGACAATATGTTTGGATAAATTTTCGTAATGAAAACTCATTAGCGCCTCTTCTCCTCACAAGACAGTCTCATCATCATGATTGCACGCATGACTCAATGGAATTATAACGCTTCCTGGTGGAGTCCTCAAAGTCAAATGACCGAGGAGACTTCTCCGGAAAATATGTAAGAAAAGTTAATTATTAATTAATTATTTCAAAAGAGCACAGGCACGTTTTAAACCATAAGCAAAGCATATACATAAATAATGTTTCAGTTGGGGTTTCAGTTCAAGTCAACAAATGGGGAAATTTCCGACACAGCAATTTGGGGGAAACTAGGGAAATTTTTTCCCTTGAAGGTTATTTTGATAATATTTGTGAGCTGTTTGGAGCTTTATTGACTTTTTAAAAGGAAAATATCATGCAAATGATTATTTCACCTCAAGTGTATTTACAAAATCAGGTTTATTTGTATAGAAAATGTATTGAAACTTAAAATCAATCAGCTACATTAGTTCCAACAATACCCTTTTCAAAGCAGCTTAATGTGCGCTATTAGGAGCTGTAATATTCCTCATTTGAGACAGGAGATACTTGAACCTGACAATGTACAAGGAGAATAGGCGTGTCTTTGTGGGTCATGGAATAATCATTAGCTTTCGAGATTTAATACAATTAGCTTGTCAATTACTTGCGTGGTGGCTCCAAAATATTCCTCCGGCAATTCTTTTAACAATGACCACAGCTTTTGTGAGTATACTTGGGCAAGATTGTCAGTCATTCAAAGCGTTAGCGCATGTAGACTTTGTCGGACGTGAACAAAGAAGTATTACAATGACCACAGCTTTTGTGAGTATACTTGGGCAAGATTGTCAGTCATTCAAAGCGTTAGCGCATGTAGACTTTGTCGGACGTGAACAAAGAAGTAAATTAGGTTTATTTATTTTTTTTGAAAATTTTCTCGTTGGTTGAATGAAGTATTTTTTCGTGCTTTAAATGTAATACATGTTTTGCGTGTACCTTTAACTGTCCGAGTTAGTTTTCTGCTTTAACAGTTTTCTAAAGATAACGTCAGTGGTGCTTTTTGAATAGAATCAGTGTCTTGTTGACGATAAAAAGTAGCTCTTCAGAGAGGAGCACAGCGCACAGCGTTTCAAACCTTGCTGATTTTATGGTGCAAGTGCTAAATTAGATTTATAGAATAATAATTACAGCACACAATAGAGTTTGTGAGGATTTATATTGATGATTTTGTGAATATACCTTAAATGGAAACCTGGTTTACACGTACAAATAGTACAATATTACATGTAGTTAGCATTTCGTGCAAGATATCTTACTGCCTATTGTCTTGCTTGGTGGAGCAACATATTTGCTTATTTAAGGATCGCTGTAGAAAAGGTTGATCATCATTTTGAGACACTCATTTCACTTTTTACTCCCGATGTACACGAGTGCTTTAAGGAAAAACATTATTCATATTATACCAGATTAAACCCGACGAGGGGTTAAGTCTACATGGTGCAAGATAAAGTATTTTTGTACAAATATGATTTAGGTTCAAAATTTTAGGTCAATAGAAAGTCACACAAGCATTTCTACACATGTCAAAACATAATTACTGCCAACTGCATGGAGTTTTTAAAAGAGTAGTCCTTGATTAAAACGTAACGAGCGTATATAACATCTCATAATAAAAACTTTTAAAAATGTTGTTCTTTTAATACATTCCTTAGTTAATATTTTCTCAGGGACAATGGATCATATAGTCGTTTACAAAACAAAACATTGCTGTCAAACTTTTTGCGAATTTTAAAGGTAATTTAATTAATTTTTTAATTTTTTAAAGCAATGTTCAACGTCTGCACGCAGGTTCAAAAACTCACTTAAATTTTAACATGCGGTAGTTTTCAGGACTTATGCGAACACTTTATATTGCATTAAATAACATGGTGTAATTTCTACTTAATATTTGAGCACAAATTATGTTTTTAGTAGTTACAGCTTTGCTTGCCTATAATATTTAAAAGTTTAACACAGTAAAGTTTAAAACTTGTAAATATTAATAAAGTATATTGTGTCGTACCTGTGTTTATTCTTAGGCCAAAAGTTTAATATGACATAATGAGAGGAGTATGCGATACGCTTATCTTTGTAAACTGAATTAATTAGAAGGATACTGCTTGAATTTTTATCATAATAATAATAATGGAAAAAATGATTCGTGTAGCATTTTTAATACTTTTTTTCGGGAATCTCAAAAGAAGTTGTGTTTTGTTTAGTTGTGGTGCTGACTGTGAATCTGTGAATCATCATTCTAGTAGTATATAGTCATGATGATTTAGAATTTTAAAAGGTTCATGCCGCGACTAAATTGTATTGCTAAAAGAAATTCATTAGGTTTATAGGATGCCCGCTGTTAACTAATTTGGAATGTAAAATGATATTTGCCATATATGAGCTATTAAAAATACTGCTTTAAAAACTTTGAAACAGCTCCACGAATTTCAAAGGAGTTAGTGAAAGACGTGCCGCGAGAATCTTATTTCCTACAATGAGCATTTATTGCATTTTGGTGGTGGTATCATCAACTGAGAAATATGAGAGAAAAACAAAACAAGTTCTCAATTGACACGCAATCGCAAACTACTCTGACTCTTTAGCTTATTGCGATGCGAAAGCATGTGCACTTACAACCAAGCAATATGCAATAATAATATATACCAGTCGACAAGGTGGTCCAGCCACGTAATTTAGAAAGAAGTTCTTGTATCCATTTATATAGAGCTGACTAATAAACTGCGCCATCACTTTTCAAGAAATATAATATGTATTACAATTACGACTTTGTAACTAGAATCGTTTTGAGGCAACACCAGTAAACCCGTCGGCGATCTTCACTCATCATCATACTCAAAAGAAAAGGCTTTAATTCTCTAATTCATAACATTTCTCAAAATCACGTATTTTATTTCTTCATAATTTTTAATACCGACCATTCAAGAAAAAAATTGGACTCTAAGAAACCCGTATTTTCCATCTTTCAAACGGTTTGTCATGAGATGAGGTCGTAATAGTAAATGAATACAGAGTAAGGAGTGCATATGGTATATGTAAAATGCTACACATTCACATAATATAAGTGTATTTCGCTTTTGAACATCATGGCAGATTGCAATGTTCACAAGAATACCTTTCTCCATTGGCTATTTGTACGTTATTTGATGCAACATGTTTTAGTCCCGGAAAAATTTCGTATACAAAATCTACACTGACTCCATTTAAAGAGCAGTACTCGCTGATCTATTTATCTTCTTCTATTTTTTACTGACATCCAAATAATGTGTACCATATTCAATTTAATACTAACGGGAATGGAAAATTGAATTACACAATATTTCATTATACGTGAAATTTAATCATGACAAATTCGCAAATCACTAACTAAACTTATAATTTATATACTTCTACTTTTCCCTGTCAGTCAATAATACCTTTTTAATGTATGGTTCACAAAAATGTAAGACAGATTTGTCTTGAAACATATTACAAGGCTAGATTATTATTAAAATCCAAGTAAGGTAGAATAAACGATAATGCAATCAAAACCCAACAACACAACTGCACATAAAAGTTAAGTTAAAAAGCTTACATTCATGCAAGTGAGTATAAATTAAAAAAGTTTTATTTAAGAAATCAAGATATATTTAAACTTTCACTGTTTACAAGAATATTTAGCCCCAGACAAAATACACCCATACGTATGTACGTACATGAAAGCTAGAATTTTCTCTCGAAAAATGAGAAAATTTAAGGAAATTTTTCCATGATTTTTTAAAGAGTCCAGTATTGATGAATACTTTTTATGCGTTTCCTTGTGTGGTTACATTACAGCATATAGAATAAACATACAACTTAACTACAACAAAGTGTTATATTAGAAGAAAAGTAGCAAAAAAAGAAAGATCTTTAGCGGAACACTTACACTTTTGGTGATTTATTGCCTGTATATGCCCAGGTACTTATATAAAGGGACGTATACATAGGATATTACTCTTATAGACATTTTGTGGTATTATTTGTAGATTGGTTGCGTGCAAGATTTGACATGATGCTCCACACAACAATGTATGTAGTTAGCAACATATTTCATGGTTTTCTGGATCTAGTTAACTCAACTCCTCAGGGGGTCTTTTAGTCTCATTACAACCCAATCTATTTTATACCATTTATTTAATTTATTTATTATTTCATTATTTATACATTTTCATTTTTTCGTAGAAACGTATACAGCGGAATAGGGAAATAACCCTATATTTACAATAGTACACACATTTATCAATACAACGTGCAGCTAAGTGCATAGCTATATCCACTTAAAACATACTTTTTTCCGGAATGATCTCAATTTATTTTCTTCTTTTTATTCCATATTTACACTACCACAGTAAGTTTTTTTATACTTTAGAATTTTAGAGAAGGTCAAGTGGACGCCAAATTTATTTACAAGCGGATTGTAGGGTACTTCAAAAGCTGAAAGTTTCTTTGTGGAAAGAAGATAAAAAGAAGCAGGTGACTACAAGCAGTAGTGAAATGAAAAATACAGGTTGGTTTTATTATATGATTATTATTACAGCAACAACAACAACAATATAATAACAATGCAATGGTAAAAAGAAGAAAGGAAAAGGTTAGATGGTGTAAATAAATCATTTACATAAATAAGGACAAGTTAGGCCATTACCACAAAAAATTATTGCTTCTTTATGGACACAAAGTGTCTTTTTTTACAAAGGAGCAACAAAGGAAGACAAAATGAATACAAAACAATACACCTACTTGAGTAGAATTTAATAACCCGTTAGCCATAATAAAACCAATTTCAATTTGCATTATTGAATCTCAAATCTTTTAAATAAAAAGAGACGGATGATAAAAAAGAGACTCATCCAACAACTCACAGGAGACGACACTGCACACACAAAAAATAAGATTTAGTATACTTATGCCATACATCTTACCAAAGTAGAAATACTTTCCTGTCTGCACAAATACTATATACGCATTATAATGTTTCGCCTTTGGGATGAAATAAATAAGAAAACTATATAGTTAGTTTTTCGGCTGGGTTTTTAAATTTAATCTGGTTTTAATGGACTGAGTCATAAAGTCTAATTACATTGTCATGTTCACTTGATAAGGCCTAATGGGGCCCTTATACATAGCTTATATACATTTTTTCCACGTACTGTACTCTCTTTCTCATCTTTTGCATTTATTTTTTATTTTTTGAATTTTTTAAGTATGCGTGGAGATGATCATCCTCATCATCATCATCACGGCATGTTTGTATCGTTATGCAGTCACCTTAATTGTTTTGTTTAAATGAATGAAGGAAAGCAAAGTAAAAAAAGTCAACACATTAGACACACCAATTTATATGATAGCAAAATCTTGTCTGAAGAGTGATTACAGTAATTCCCCAAACACATAAATGAACCATGATGAACATTTATTCCTCAGTTTATGGCAGTATTTTATAGGCATTTTGCAACATTATTGTCGGCAGCAATGGATGAAGCCCACATGAAACCTCTTTTCACCACTCGTAAATATAGATAGGTAATGAATGGGTATGACCATTTTTGTGTAGCCCGTCGACTATCAGATAGTCGCATTCATATTGGATATTTTTTTGTTTGATACATCAATGGGATAAGTGTATTGAAGGTATATATATTGAGTATTGTTACCTACTTGTGTTATGTATGACTGAGGACGAAGATAGCTAAGTAATAACGAAAAAAATATTTCGAGTGGCTCCCACTGTGACGAGTGAGCGAAGATTATAAAGAACTCCCTGTGAATAATTGTAAATGATGTTTTGCTTCTTACATAAATTAATTTTACCTATTGCCGGCGACTTTTAATGGACTTTTTATAAGGATAATTAATGAGATTTAATAGTGTAATTATGATTTCAAGCTCATTCGCACTGTACAGAAAAGTTATGATGTTTAAATAAATCGTTGCAGCTAACTCGGAAAATTTTCAGGGTTTTGGCATTGAATCAAATGCATGTAATATTGTTCGGTACGGTATTGAATAAACTGATACCTTAACATTCAATAAGAAACTCAGTCTAGGTCAAGCATTTTGAAGATTAAAAAATACAAGTTAGTCATACATGCATTAATTTTTCACATAATAAATTGCATAATAAGCTGATAAATTATCAATATACCTAGGTGTTTAAAACATGTATACGTGATATGTAAAAAACATACAGGGAATGTCAGCCTTTGCTGTTGCCACATTAAGAAACACGGAAAAAAATTGCAAATTTTGTTGAGCATTTCTTTCTACACATATTACTTTTTTGGTTGCTTAAAATTGGAACATTGTATTTCACCAGCAATATATTTTTTTATTTAAACTTTCTCTCTAAAATCTTAAGATTAATATAGGTTAGTTGCAACGCCGCCACTTTATTAGGCTCCATACAACCGATCTCATAATATATTAGATCTATGTAAGCCCATCCGCTGGAGTATTTAACTATACCAAATGTCAGCCTGTTCTTGAATGTAGCATGTAGTTTAGAGTTTAGAGTAATGAACTGCAGTTTATAAAATACAATTACATATTTTTTAGATAGCATATATGATTTTTTGCATACATATATTGCTAATAAGAAAGTTTCACGTACAATCATTTCCCCAGGTTTTTTGCTATATTATATATAAGTCTTCTCCATACGTGCACATACGAATAAATTAGTTTGCAATGCGTGGTCAAGGTTGAAATTTTATGAATTATACAACTAACTTGTACTTATGTACAATTGCGTGTGTCCTGTTACACTTGGTTGGTTTTTCGGTGACTAAAATACACAAAATAAATAAATAAGTTCCCTCATTGTAAACAAAGCACAACGTGATAAAATAAAAAGATTAAAATGTTAAAATCATAATCATGTCACCCTTTAACATGGCATAAAGTATTATGTTATGTTGTGTCTACGCAGCAAGCCATGCAATATGAATAGACAGGTCTAATGTAAGGGACCTTTCTAATAATTAATGTTTCTCACTTATGGTCCCCTAGTTTTATACATTACTTCATCCAACTAGAAAAGCATATTATTGCATTTTTGCATGAATAAATTTATTGTAGAGTTATTATTTAAATAAACATGATGATGGTAAATGTTCCTTGTTCAAAATAATCGCTTTCGCTACCATCTTGAATATATAGATTTGTAGCATGCCATTAGCCGCGACTCAAGGCAAATAGTAGAGGAACCCGAGCAATTTTTACTTTTTATTCGTCAAGCTGCGTGGCAATGCAATCGTGGCCATATTCGAGAGAGTACAAATTCAAGTTTACTGATGGAAATCCCAGATTAAATGCTCATTATTATTAGTGACCCAAGTGAGCCATACAACCTTTTGATCAACCACTGTGGAGAATGTAATTTTATTAAGTTTTTAAATTCTTTCATTCGCTGTTTCAACTTTAATATGTTATTTTACCCCATAGCATTAGCAATAACAACAATAAAAATCCCTCTTTAATAAATTTTTATATGTGTACAGGTAATACCACACTGCTTTCTATACGCCGAATGGTGCTGTGTATCAAAGGACGTCAAGGAATAGTAACAAAAACCACTACTGCACGCGGCAACACAGCAAGTTGCATTCGGGGAGATTAGCGGCAATCATACCGGAAAGTATAAATTTCTTTCAAGTTTGTTTTACAGTAAAAAATGACAGCCTTCTCTTTTACCACATTTTATGTGTAATATATCTAATAGACTTACACTTTATTGGCAAATGCTCAAACATAACATATTATATTCAAGTTTCTAACAAAACAGCACAAATGTAATTTGTATGAGTTTTTATGACTGCATGTGTGGTGGTGGTGGTGGCATGAAGGCTCTTTTATGCGTTTTTCGTACTCCAATATTCTCAAGTTTTCCTCTGTGGAAAAGTGAGAAGAGTCATGAATATATTTATGTTAAATTAGCTATTCAGAGATACTCATTATGTTTTACAGATCTTGATCTTTCACACTGGTTTTATGAAACTGATTAACTGTGTAGGAGTAGAGAAAATAAAGGGAATTTTACCGATTATACTGCAAGATTAAATGTTTGAAATCATTCCGAATTAATATTTCCTTTCATTATTATTAGTACGAAAGGTAAACGTACAGCAAGTAGTATCTGTGGACACACTCGTTACTGTCCGTCTGCTATTTTTTCGGGCTCAATATCCTGAGTCATAAATGTGCAGGCATTTCAAAACTCTTTTTATGCATTACTCTTGACTTTTGGTACTTTGGCACAAAGGAGTTTGTAAAAATAGAAAAATTATAATTTTGTTTTCTGTTACTTGAAAAATGTTGCGTTACTACTTTTCCGCGGTACTTTGTTAATTTAGTAGTCGTTTACCGTGTAAATTTTTATTTGTCTGCTGCATTACATGTAGGTATCTAAAAAAGAGCAAATCCGCATTCTAGTACATGTACAATATTTTTTATACTAGTTTTATTAAAATTTTAAATGTTTTTATGATTTTTTCCTTCTTCTTACCCAAGTACATGGACATTCAATTTCTGTTTATTAATTTGAGATATACATCCGCATAAATATTTAAGCTGCTACTTAACGTTTTATTATCTAATTAACCGACAGCAGAAACGATTAATTGGCATAAATACATTAAAATATAAACCCGTATAACCGGATGTGATGAAGTAGCCAATAATACATGTCATGTGCATTTACATTATACTCATTCTTAAAGAAACATGATGGCTGCGGTTAATTGAGTGGCGAATGCTTTAGAGAAAATAAATTACTATTACTACAATCTCATATTTTCATTTTTCTAACTTTTTACATTGAATATATATGACTCACAATTATTAAATTAAATAAATAGCATTGCAGGCATTTCGTTACAAAGGAATCGAGTGGATATTATCCCGAAATGAATCGGACAGACAGCAGGACAAACAGAACAAGATCAGATGAAAACTCGATCACTTTGCTATTTGAATTAAATGAGAATGCTTGGCATTTATATTTTTACAAAAAATATCAGGTTTCTCATGAAACCTCATCATAAATTGAGGTATGGACTCCTTGTTCATAATCTTAATTTACGTATCCATATACCAGAGATCAAACTTTTAATTGAATCCACACAGCAGTAGTGCATATATAGGAGTGTATATAGAAGTATGCATAAAGGTGTATTTACACATATAGGTATATGGTATCATCTATTAACTAGTTGGTATGTATCATGGTTGTGCATCTATTTTTATGATTATAGTAACAAGCTTAAACGGGCCTTTTTACGAGCAAAGTATTTTTTCTGTTAAAAAAGAAGAGTTAGAAATGAAACCCGTGAATCCGATGACGGATGAAAAGACAAGTAAATGAATTTTTTGTTTCAATGAAGACCATTACATATTAGATGATGACGTGAGTACAAGATTTTCAGATGTTGTGGTGCTTAAAACTACGACTTCACGAAGAGAAGGAGCTGAAAGAAAGCTGTTTTTTACATGTTCCCACTAAGCCACCACCACCTTTTCAACAACAACAACAACTTCTGGTATATATATTACTCTTCTTGTGTTTTCTATGTACATGGCATACATTTTCTCAGGGTGCTTTTTTGTAATATCCTGCATTTTGAAGGAACCGAGAGGCCCTTACATTTGTAACTCTGTGGGGAGCCCTGCCATAAAACAAAACGGTTACATCCAATTATTTCTTTGTTGTAGGTGCGTCATTTTACTTTCCAAATGCAGCTATAGGCTACACACATAATATCCATATATACACAGATAATAACAACTTATTATACACAAATTGTGTAACAGACTTTATTTTTAAAAAGAAGTTTTTAAGGGGCCTTGCTTTGTCTTTAAAATGGAAGAATATATATATATTTTACAATTCTCTTCGGGCTTTATTTTACATTTTCATTCAATATGTTCGGTGTCGCCGTAAAGTACAAAACAAAAAAAAGTTGAAATCTGATTTCCATTTAAATTTAGATTCATCTCTAGTCATCCTAATTTATTTCTTTAAAGTAAAAATTTAATGTTCAATATTACTTATGTGTACATGATATCTTTAACATTTCCCACAAATATCGCGTTTTGAAGCTACAAACGTTTTACATTTTTATTAACTTTTGGGGGGAAAGGTTCAACACAAGGGCAT
>JAITYZ010003069.1:0-13243 GCA_027744595.1 Paronellides praefectus | reverse complement strand
TTCACACAAAACAAAAGTGGAGGAAGGGAGAAAAAAAATGAAAAGATACATAGCTGTGTGTGTGTGTGTGTGTTTAGATTCTTGTTCAAATCATTGGGGAGTATTTAGTAGTAATAGTAGCAGCACAGCAAAATGATTACATGTCCATTTGATATATACATAAAACATGACACGTAGTAGTAGCACCATCGTGTATCATCATCATTATCAGTGTATTGCACTATATTATTATTATTACTACATAATGTTACATGTTATCAACCATGGATTTATAATACCGTGAAAACTCTGAAAACAGTAAAAAAAAGAAAAACAAAATTGGTTGATATGAAAATGATATGAATATACCTACGCGATTTATTTCAGACAAAATGTACATTTTTATTTACACTTTATTTACAAGAAAAAATGCATTTCTTGTTTTGGTTGGTTGCACTGGAGGGATACAAAAATAATGAGGGGTTTGATTTGCAACATTTTTTTTTGAGTATTTATCGAACAAAATGAATGCTACAAGATTTCTTTTTCTTTTATTTTATTCTGTCGTAATAATAATTATAAACACTTTCCTGTGCTGTATCCTGGCGCTATGGAAACTGGAATGTTCTTTGAATAATGATAATATTTTAAGAAATAAATTCCTCCAGTTTATCATTCATATGTGCGTAGGTAGTGTAGAGTGTAGACACTTTCCTTGCTTTGGTGTTAATCTTAACACTAAATCTTTCTCATAATCGCACAACATGACCAGCTCACATTACAAAATGTTTTATATAATTTGTTAGATGACATCATCTAAATCATCATCATCATCACCCTGAGAATTCAATTACTGGTTGGTTAGTAGATTGTGAAAGGGAAAAATGCTCACAAAAAAAGTTGGATTTTTTACGACCAAACTCGTACATTTAAAAAAACGTGGTTGAAATTTGCGGAAAATGAAAAAAAAGAGTTTAAAGATACGAATTTTCAACCATTGCCAGACAGCTTTATATAGAAAAAAAGTAAATGCATAAAAATGTAAATAGTAAATGAATCACGGCACCATCATCGCCATCAACAACAACAGTTTAAATTTTTTTTTCAGGTGTGTGGTCAAACTTTATTACAATCACGAAAGTCGTACCATTTTTCCCAGGCAAAAAAAAAGTAGCAAGAAAAAAAACTTTTCTCAAAATTTGCATTTTTTGACCACCAAATAAAAATGATGAACAGAGTGATTATCATTATCATTATATCAGTGTATCGTCAGGTTGAAAAAGTTACTTAAACCCACTGTTTCTCTGTCTACTTTACACACAACAACAAATAATATACTGCTTGTAGCCTGTATCCATCCATAATATTTTGCAAGACAACTTGTGTCCCGAAGGAACAATGAGAAACCAGCTCAATCAAACAACAACAGTAGCAATTAGGTCCTCTCGAATACACTTTTTTTTTACCTTTTTATTTTCCACTGCTACTCACAAACCACCCATATATCTATAATAATAATAATATATCCATATACAGATACAATTGCATATACCTATGTATATACCTTCCCAATTTTTTCTGAAACCAGTTTCACACCAGGCGTTAAAAATCCCTCACACACACAACAACAACACACAAATAAGTGAGCTAAAGAGTAAATATACCAATAATAAAAAAATATATTTATTTTTTTTACCTCCTTTGCAACAACTCTACTACTGCCGTAGGAAGTGAGCCAGGAGGAGTAAAAAGAATTTAAAATATATTCATAATATACAGATATATAGGTATATATTATTCAAGGCTCTGTTACATGTAATCATCATCATACGTCAACAATTCAAATGTAGTACTAATAATATTATAGATTACCATGGCTGCTGCTGCATCACGCATGCACGTAGTATACACCTATCTGTGTATTTTCATGATGATGAATATTATTATTATGGTCATGATGATGATTATGATGATGATGATGGCAGTGACGACGATGATGATGATAATAATGGAGGGGTACCTCTGTACAAAGATTCGGAAAAAGCAGGCAGCAAGAGAGAGAGAATAAAAAATCACATTCATCACATGAGGACGACCAAGACGACGAGTTATCAAACAATATGCTTAAAACCTGTCATGATTTCGCAGATTAGCAGTTTATCATCTTGTGGAGTATCCTATCATTTTCCTTTCATCCTCAACAACTACCATCATCCATATTGCTAACAAGAAATTAACAAAAAGTTCACCACTTGGTTACACCTCTCCTTCTGCTACATCCACAATAAAACCTACATATTATTATACATACCTACGTCCATTTCTCATCTGGTTAGCATTTCTCCTGTCTTGTTAATAATTCTGCAAAAAAAAATATGATACAAGTTCCAGCCATTTTTCTTACCTTTCACACATATACACACACACACGTATAATAATCATCTTTTGTATCATCATCAAACTGCTTGCTATCATATAAACGCATTACTATTATTATTACTTTGAAATATTTATTATCATCCCATCACACTTGCGTCAAACGTTCATTTAAATTCAAAAGCCAAAGAATATTTTGTGTCTGTGTGAAAAATAAACCAGATTAAAATTCAAAATTGGTCAAAGTTATCGAATTTTGCTCAGGTAGTCCACCAGTGGCACTATTCCAAGTTTGCTATGGCTATATGGTTTACAGTGTATGCATTTTTGTGATTTCATCCCTCACACAGATTGAATGTGATAATGATGATGATCATCATCATCATGATGGTCATGTAGAGAAATAACATAACACCTATCGTTAACACCTGGTTTTCTCCACTGACATGACTAATGAGATAATTGCATTTTGGCTCTGCCATCTTTTCTAACTTTCGGCTCCTCTTCACGCAAATTTTTATCGTCTAGTCACGCTTCTTATTCATTTCTTTAGTAGGAATTAAATTAATCTGAAAATACAACAACTGCTAAAGTAATTTTGACCATTTTAGATTGATAATGATAAGCACACATTATACACACTTGAAAATAAAAATGGCAGGTGACTTTAGAGCATTTAATGATATANTGGCAGGTGACTTTAGAGCATTTAATGATATATTTTTTTAAAGAAAAAAAAATTGTTGAGTATGGAAAAATTCCTTGCCAATTAAATTGTTCACAAGTCATTCTTCAAAACTGATGTTATCCCATATTAAATGCTTGATAAAGGCACATGGCAAATTCATTTTTACTTTGAAGAGGTAGAATCGCTACCTTAAACACACAATCAAACCGGAAGATAGGTAGCATTAAATGCTTTTATGAATTGGTGTTGTGGTTAACCACTTTTGTAGTGACTTTGCCCCTGAATAAAAAAAATACCACACGACTTTTTATTTTATTTTTTTGCAGAATGACTATTGTGCAAAAGTTATAGTTTCTTCAACCTCGATATTGACTGATGTGGTGTGCTAGTATTCTGGATTATTTACAATGTAGCACTTATCTATCAAGTCAAAGGCCATAATATATATATTTTTTATTCTACAAAATTTGTAACCCAGAATTACCCGTTGTTGTAGTATCATTATCTACAATTTGGTCGGATGGTGTGGCGATACGATGTGGTGGTGTGTTCATCAGTGAGATGTGTAGTGGTTGGTTCATCCATCATTGAGTGTAATGATACCTAAATATTATGTATACTATATAAAATGGAATTTATAATAAAAATAATAATAATAATAATAAAAGCATGCATGTATAAAGGATCTTTACTTCTTTTTTTGCCTCTTTATAACATTCTTTACTACTTTGTGTGTGTGTGCTACTATGCTTGGGTTGTTGGGGAAAAAAACGAGCAAAAAGCATTGTTGTACATTTAACTTTGGTGGTGGTGGTGGTGGTGGTGTGGTAGTCTATATACACATACTATCCATCCATCTGCCAAAAAGTAGAGCCTTTGCGGTAAGAGTCGTGATGTTTTTGACGCTACACTTGTCTTCCAGGCGGCTGTGTAGATTAATGTAATCCCAGACTACATCCCACCATCACCATCGCTTGAGAGGAGATGGAAAAAAGAAGCAGAGAGAATCAAGAGGAGCAGAGAAATACCAACATCAAGCAAGCAAAGCAAAGAAGCAGCAGCAGCAGCAGCAGTAAAGCAAAGAGAAGTGGGAAGAGCTTATGTGAAGGAGAATCTCTTATACACACATAAGCAGTATAACAGAAAGAAAGAGAGAGAGAGAGAGCGGAGAAAAGAGAGAAAATAAAAGATCAAGAATAAAAGAGGCAAAAAAAGGAGTAAAGCTCTCTTGTAGAAGAACAGCGCGGCGGTCGAGTCTTCGCATATGCTATAACATATATAGTAGTAGTGGTGGTGGTGGTGGTATGTGGCAGTAGTGTTTAGAGTAAAAAAAATAAAGTAAAGAGGAAGAAAGAAAAAAATGGATGGATGGAGAAGACAAGACACGAAAAGAAGAAGAAGAGAATCCCTTTGTCCAACCAAGTGAAATAAATCCACCATATCCTTAGCATGATTTCCTTCAAATGACGAAGAACCAGCCAAAATAAAGCACAATGATAAAAAGTAGTAAAAAAATGTAGAGAGAAAAAACTACTACTACTGCTGCTGCTTTTCTTGTGGAATTGGTGTGTGGTGTAGTGTTACTACACCACACCAAAATGATATATTATGCTATATGTATACATTTACATTGTACGTAAATAAAATATATATATATATATATATACCTACATATATTATATATATATACATACACACGCGTATCATTTTCATTTCTGAGAACAGAATAAGTGAGCAGGAAAACAAGAGAGAGAGATAAAATCCAAGTCTCCACTTTTTTACAGTTTGATGCCCTCTTTAATGCATTATATGAGAGAGAGCGCGTGAGGATGTCGGTGTCTGACATGAAAATATTTTACATTTTACATTTTACTTTGCTAGCTACCTACATAGCTATACAAAAGTACACAAAGCTTGCCAACCATCATCCATCAGTCTCTTTCTTGTCTTGTGTCTTCCTTTCCTCGAAATTATCATTTAAACCTGGAAATCAACATGAAGGAGGGGGAAATGTATAATGTGCGGGTGTAGTATTTATTTTTTACGTAATTTTCCCCAAAAAAACTCTTCCCAAATGCGGACTACATACAGTTGGTATTCATTTGTATTAACAAATCTATTTCTTTCAATATAATAAAAAATAAGAATTGAGAGATTTGGAATCTCTGGAAAAATCACGTCTTCTTATCTTCTTTTTTTTCTCGTGTGATCCTGCTCCAGCCTCTACTTCTCCATCACTTATGTACATCTGAGTGAACATTGATAAAAAAAAATCCGTTTGTCTCTTGAGCAATGTCAAATGTACTTGTAAACACCCTCATGACCCTTATCTCTCCAACTCTGTATATCTGAGCATTATACGCCGTGCTAGTACCATTCCTCTTCATTACAAATCGAAGAAGGAGAAATGAAAAAAGAAGAAATGGGCAATTTGTAAATCTACAGCAGAAAGGGCACCACAACAACAGGCGACGGTCAATATTTGTTCTGACGATGGTCATTCAACAATTGCACATGTTACATACATACAATTGGCAGTTTAGATCCTACCCGCATAGATCTATCTAAGTGAAACATCACAGGATTATCACGCTCCTACTGCTACTGATGAAACATGAATCTATCTCTAACTGATGTTTTATATAAAAGACATCATATGACAACAATAACAACAAAGGCAATTTAGTTGCATTGCATTTTTTTTCCTTAATGACGGTATATAAGAAAAAAAATCGAGATCAAAAAGAAAATATTTGAGTATTTTTTTTCTTTAGGTATTCTATTAAAGGCTTGGAGAAAGGGTAGTATTAGTGTTTGGGTTCTGAATTTGAAGGTGGATGAAAATGAGGTCTGCTCAAGAAACAAGGTTTGTTTACAAAACAAACGCTAAATTCATTGAGCCTTACACCTAATTAGATATCCTTGTTGAAACCTATTTTTTATCTTTGTTTTTGTGTCTAATGTGCAAACATAATGACGTTTAAGCAAATGTTTAACTATATATTATTTCATTACTCCTAGAAAACTTCAATGGGAAAAACTATGAAAATAAAAAAAAGGAAAACAAACTGGAAATTTTTTCTTCGTCTTGATTTCCAGAAAAAAAGAGCATTCCACACAAGCACCACCTTATAACTTGCATGTTTTTGGATGCGTGCTAACATTATAATGGTGGTGATGGCAGAGAAGCAGCGGTGTATATGTGAATGTGTGCAGTGGTGATTCAATGTAGTAGCCTGAGAGAGCGAATAATGCAGCGGCAGAAAGAGCTCTAGACACACACACACACACCAGCAGCAGCTTTCTCCTGGTCATATCGATTACGTAGCAAAGCAAGCGCACACACTGCGCCTCCATCTCCTCTTTCCTCTTTAATAGCTTGTCTCTACTTCCATGAAAAAGTTGTTCTTTGTAGCTCAAGTGAGCAAGTACACATATAACATAACACACACACACACACACATACACCAGCTCTCTCTTTAACTTGACAAAGAGAAATGCATGGATGGAACAAACAAGGCAACAACCAACCCAACAGACCAAGCAAGCTGGCTAAGCTACCAAGCAGACCATAAGACCATACACCATCGTCATCTTTTTCTCTCTCTCCTTTCTTTTTTCTTCTTCTTTCTTTCTCTCCGGAATGAATAGTAGAGTCCAACGAAACGTGTCTGTAGTATGTGATACAACAACAGCTCACCATCACCACCACCACCACTACATATCTGTCTGATTGTGAGAATGTATGTATATAAACACCAGAGTAGCTATACACCGCCGCTCGCCGCCACCTCCAACATAATATAATACAATATCATAATATGCGTTAATATATTTGTATACATACATCCATATAACACCAGAGTAGCTATACACCGCCGCTCGCCGCCACCTCCAACATAATATAATACAATATCATAATATGCGTTAATATATTTGGATACATATATCCATAATATACATAGGTATAAATATATATAGAAAAAAAGGTAGATTATTATTTGCGGGCCTTTTTCCTAAGTTCACACACACAGATATATATGTATTATGTATATATGCATTATGTAGAGAAACCGCGTTAGTTATTATAAAGGAACATATGTATAGCTAGTCACTTTACTTACTTTTCTTAAAGCTAGAAAAGAGTGTAGGAGGGAGGGAGAGAGAGAGTGTCTGTGTGCATGTGTGTGTGGTTCAAGTGAGTGAAGCAGAGTTTTACTCTCTCTCTCTCTCGCTTTTTCCTGCTTTTACAGCTCCCTTAAAAGTTACATCCATTTACTTCTCTCCTCTTCATCGATCTGTCTTTAGATAAAGTTGCCCTTCTTCCTCTCCCTCGCACTTTCTTTTGCCACCACACAATGTCCAATGCTTTTCCTCTTTCTTCACTCTCTCTCTCTCTCTCTCTCGCTGCGTATATCTATGTGTTTGTGTGTGTGTGTGTGTGTCTTATTACATTTAAGTGGCGAGGAAAATTAGAACCTCCCCTTATTGTCCATATTTACCATCTTTCATGACAACATCCCGCGTGTAATATCTAAACTTGCTATTTATACTTTGGCACGGCATGAAATAAAAATGGACCAGCAGCAGATGTGTCTTTTCACCTCTCCTTTTATGTATAACGTGTTGGTTTGGTGCTTGTGACTTTTTTTCTCCACACATTGTCCTAGACTTACAGCCATTATTACTGCAAAGGAATGCTACCAACTACTTCTACACAAGGCAAACTAGCTTTATCTGCTCCTATTTACCTGTAAACATGCGTGTTTATCAGGGGTTTTGCTAATAATACCGTCGTTTTTCCTACTTGGATGCACTTCCCCTCCCTTACATAATATGTTGTGTTTCCTTTTTATCAATTGAGGATAGTTTGCCGTAACCCACTCAAATCATTAAATTTAAAATACATGCATAATAAACATATCAAAACTATCTTTATAAATAACCATTTATTGAACATTAATTGAAATGGATGATTATCATGTCCCACAAAAAATAGTCAACCTTGTTACTTTGGTAATCGTAAAAACAAGCGTTTATGATAAATATAATAATACATATATATAAGCGCTGTATATGTTGTCAAAGACAAAAAAACAAGCATAAAGGAAGTAACAGCAATAACTTTGGTTTTCTACAAAAAACTTGATAAAAAACAAAAGACAAAAGTGTACATATATTTGGATCTCTTTATATATTTTTTCCTAGCCTTTTAGAAATTAAGCAATACAAGTTGTATTTTGTTCTTTCCCAAAATCCATTTACAAATATAGAGAAATAAGACGGGATGCTAAAAAAAACTAATAAATTTGATAGCTTCCGAGCTGCGTGTTATATATTTACCATCTGTCAGCGCAGAGTCAAGTGAGGAATGGCACCTGATAACAAAACGTCTCCATCAGCTCAGCTCTTAAATTTTATTGTTAAAAAGTACAAATAAAAAAACGGTCCGCTCTACAACAACCACTATGCCACACCACCATCACCTTCTCTTCTCTGCTTCTCTCTTCTACTAACCAAACATAAGTACCATACTACACGTAGATAGGTACATATACGTAATACGTGCATAAGTACATTTATCATAGAATAGTATCACTTACATAATACTACTCCTCTGTGTCTACATAATAATATTACTACAATAACTAGCTACATATCATCAGTGTAACAAAGCTCATAGAACAACTCACTCACTCGCTACCCATCATTCAAATTATCATCCTCAAAAGAAAATGAGAGAGTTGAGTTGTGAGTTTTTTTTAAGCTCATGCCAAAGACGACGACGTTCCATGTGCGAGTCTGTATTATTATTTTATTTTATATCAAGTATTATATTTCCTTTCATAAAAAAAGTCTTTATACAAAAAAAAATAATATAAAAAAATAAACAACTAATCTCTCTATCTATCTATCTTTCTATCATAGCTTCTAAACGGAAAGTATTATTTTGATACCTTCTTTGGAGTAACCAATATGTACTTTAAATGAGATAAAAATATACTTTTGACCTGACCATTACAATTTGATGATGCTGATATAATAATAAAATCAACTACTGTGTTTCTTTCTCAAGTGGTATTTAAGGAGCAGTCAAGAGTCGAGAGAGACGAAGATGATGATTGTTTCATAATGGTGTGTACTTTACATTATGATAAGTATACAGTGATGCGATTAAGCGGCTTGATATACAACTTTTGATATTATATAGGTACATTAACACAACTATGTATAGTGTGTAACATGTGTATTATATAGCAGCTATATATCTTTGGTCTCTGGACTCAAACTGGAAATTACCTACACACAAACACAAACACACGCATTACATTACTTACTTTTTACTCACTTGTTAGTTTTTTTACGCTTCCACTTCTCCTCGTCAGTCTATCCAAATAAATCCCATTAAATCATTTTACAGAGTGCGGGCAGCACTATTATAAACGGCCACTACTAATGCAGCTAGGTATATGTGTATATTGTATACGTACATGTATTTTTTTACAAACTTCTATTATTTCACGTTTCTCTTGTAAAATACACGAGAGAAAAAAAAGAAAGAATAGTAAACAAGCATCCTTTTGAGTCGTGAATATGTAGATCCGATCCGTGCAACCACCACCGCATCGTCGTCACATTAGTTTCATTCTCTATTTATTTACATGCTTTATTATATGCATGTACACGTTGTACTTGAGCGGCATAAGTAATGAAGCCATTCGGGGGATCAACAAGAGCGAATGAATGAATGAATGAATGAAGACATAATTAATCAAGATGTAAATGTAATCTGACCCTTTTGTATACCAATATATTTATGTACGTTTTGCTAACCATTAAATAAGCAACAATCATGTATTCTTCTTAGCTTTAAAAAAAACTCTTTCTTTCTCTCAATTTGCAAACGGTGTTTTTGTTACGAAAGATACAATTCAACTCTCTTGCTAAAAAAAATGGTGTTTTTAAAATAACGTTTGAAAAAAGTACAAAAAACATGAATGAATGAAAAAAATAACTATATACTTACTTATTGTTGTTGTTGTTGTTGTTGTTGTGGAAATAGAGATCTATTGTCTCGCATGGAATAAAAGGCCGCAAAAGTTGAAACCTGCAACATAATAGATTTCACTGTTCCCCATGACGCTTTGCTTCTATACACAAAATAATAATAAAAAACGTGAGCGCGACGATGTACCTAAGTAGTGAAGCTATGTATATTATGTTGCTTTACTCCAACCCAGCTCAAAGCACACCAACTCGAGATATTGTTAGGCTAAATTCACAGACAGACGTACTTACTGACGTACGGACACTGTGTAACTGAGCTTTATACTCGCTTCACCATTTAATAATAACAATATGCAAACAAGCAACAACAAAGGTGGTAGACACACAACTGGTACAGCAAAATGACTCTTCGTAATTACACCCCGTTTTGCGGTACTCTTTTTAAACCAGCTAAAAAACAGAAAGAGCGCGATGATGGTAGAAGTAGTAGTGGTAGCTGTAGTAAAGTGAGTGAGTGAAATGGAGGCGTCAATTTTACGGTTGGAAAGTTATTCATTCCACTTCGCTTTCCCACAAAGACGAAACATTAATAATGCTGCAGAGAGAGAGAGAGAGAGAGCGAGATGAAGGAAAGAGCATTATAATATACCACCTCCGCAGGAGGAGGAGAAGGTGGTGCACAAAACAGCAGCAGCGTTGTTCCTATTTACTTCATAGTAATTTCCTACTACTACTACTACTTTGTTGTCTCCACTTCTCTCCCCCTCTCTACTTTTCCCATCCCAACAAAATTTTTGAGCAGCTTTTCCTATAAACGCTTACTCTAGCCTTTTTTTTACACATTTGTGTATGGAATTTAAACAGCAACCTTGATCTCTATAATGATGATCATCATCAGCATGAGGATAGAAAGAAGCAGAAAATACTTTTGATATATAAATATATCGACAAAGCTGTCAGCAAAAGCCACAAGGACTTGCAGCAGTTTGGGAAGATGAAACTATATTTTGTTAATACAATAGACAAACCACCATCATCATACTTAATACCACACACACAGAAGCTCAAACTTTTATTTATCCAAATGCGTACCCTGAGCAGAGAGATACATAATATGTACATGTTTCAAAAGGATTTTTAATAGCTGGCTCATATACTATGAAATGTTTGTGTGTTGGCTTTTCTCTGCAACATAATAATATGTTGAAAGGAAGTGTATTAAAATGACGGATTTTAGGTTGCCATTCTATTGACAAATCTTTATCAAAAGGCAGCAGAATATATGCTTGTTCAAATCCATATTATCCAATTTCAAGCATACCCCTAAAAAAATTGCACATTGAAAACGTTGAGCATTTCTACTTCTTCTTTTTATTTTGTAGTGGGTTCACTCACATTCACTCATTTTAATGCTTTTTGTTGATGCAAGTATTAAAATGTGTGTGGGCTACCCGTGTGAAAGCATGCTTCACGACAAAAAAAAAAGAATCCTCACTCTCTCTCTCGCTCTCTTATCATGGTTGTTAGAATGGAAAGCGGCATAAATGAAGCCGCTCTCCACTCATCGCAGGGGAAAAAACCAGAAATCTCATTCATTCATTCATTCTCATTGAATCTGAAAGTGAACCCGTTCTATTTACTCAAACTATAAAATGAAGTAAATAAAACTGCACAGCAGCATCTCCACCAACACTCGAACGCTGCTGCCTAACGGAAGAGTTGCCTCTAAGCTCTTCTTCTCTTTATTATTATAACTACCAGTGTGCCACTACTACTTGTACTCTTCTCGCTATTATTACTAAACTATAGTCCTCCTTGCTCATCATCATATCATCATCAACAGCAGCAGCATCCTTCACTTGTCTTCGTGTCGTATAAAGCACTTGAGCATCACAACCATACTAGCATATCATCACCAAGGCAAACAATATCGCCACTTGCTATTACCGCATACATAACACTTGCTCGTTTACTTCTTTCCCTTTCTCTCACCACTTTTCTTCCTTCTTTGTATAAATATTTTTCCTCCTCTTTTCTCTCTCTCTATCTATTTCTCTCACTAATGACGTGTCTCTAAAAAAATCTCAAACGAAATGATTTGGCTGGGCCTCTCTACTAAACCTAAATGTTCTGCTCCTTCTTTATTGGAACCGCTGGTTAGTAAAAACATATATGAGATGAGCAGTTCAGTCTCGATGTCTTTCTACAGGATATCTAGAAAAAGATTTCGAATTTTGAACTATATGGGTGTAGGATTGAATGTGCTAAATCATCCTTACATTGCACTGGTTAAGTTACCGTTATTTGATTTTTGATGAAGGGGTTGTTGGTTGGATGCAAAATGACATTTGTCCTTGAAAACATGTGACGTAATCCCAGGAACAAAGGAGCTAGATGACAAGCAGTAAATGAGTTAAGCACAGGATGTGGTACTTTTTTAATCAGTCTTCAAGTTTCCAGTCCAAAAAGAAAAGGTCCACTTAAAATTGAGAATGTTGTTGTAATTTGATTCTTGTTCGTCGAATGAATATAAACAGAAGTAATAAAAAATACTACATGTAATGAAGTTGCATGCCAGTTTTCTGCGATCTCTCGACATTGATGCCATGTGCGATAGTTTAATTATGGATGAAATACACAATTTACTGCGACTTGTCTACGTAATTTTACTACAGCGGTTCCATCGTAAATCGATTTTCATTGTCCCTGAAAATAGTGTCCTGAATTCGACCCCTTGAAATTTTGAAAATGAGATGACAACTTCCATTTAATTTATAATAAATATTATTCGTGTGCAAATTGAGTCCCGTAAAAATGCTTTTACTTGCCTTGTTTTGTATTTATGTAATGATGAAAACAAACAATATGCAAATGTGAGTAGGTATTTTTAAGCATGCATACCTATTAATATGTTATGTATATGAAAATGAACAAAAGTACAAGAGAGTAGATCCACACAAAAAAATCACATTGAAAAAGTGAGATTTTATTTTATTATTTTTTTCAAGTTTTTGATTGCCCATTTCTTGTCTATACAAATGGCTCAACCTAGTATTACGTCATGAGGGCGAGCTTCTTTGTATGCACGTAGGTTTTTTTTCTTGCTTTCCTGGGGTAAGAATTACAATGGTATTGGTTGTTGGTATTTATATATTATTATATAATAATAATAATAATTAATTAATTGTTATT